>LKNJ01002060.1:0-37592 GCA_002120245.1 Maccullochella peelii
TGTCATCCCAGTATTCTTGCCACACTTTTTGTATATTAAACAAAATTAAATATAAGATTTCCTAGAAAAAATAAGAAAACACTAATCAAATTGAAAGTATTATAAATTAGACTGCCAATGATGAAGCTAAAAGGCCATACATACAAAGTATGAGAGCTTTTTTTTTCTCTGTTGGTATGCCAAAATGAATTTGCATTGAATCAAATGAACACCACACAGAGAATCTGGGGTTAGGTGGTGCTCCAGCAGGAGTATTGATCGTTTATTTGTGCTGTATTGCGCTCTGTATTGGGACAGTACTGGGAGGTGACGGGTTACTGCACACCACAGGCCTTTTTCCTAGAAGACGTTTTGACATGGCACAGGTGTAAATAATTATTGATGTCTGAATACGTTGGCTCTTAATGTTATTACTAACACCTCTTGGTTGTAAATAAGTTGCCTAGTAAGAAAAGTATTTTCCACCCACTCACTGTGGTGTTTTTCCCTATCTCACTTTAAACATTAGTGGTTGTGAAATGTTTCGGGTGCTGTTTTTCCAGTTCAATCAACATTATTTTGTTTGTGAGGAGGACATCATTACCCGTTGGAGTTTAGGACACACAGGGCCCAATGCAGTAGGCTATCTTTACGCTGTTATCAGCCACAGTCCTTTACCGTACTGGCATGTCGTGTCTATGATGAGGAGTTAAGAGACTAGCATAAATCCTGAAGGAAGCAAAATATGACATTACATTAGAAAATCCTCTTGGGTGGGCATCATGGAAAATAAATTGCCATTTATTTAACTGCTTAATAGAAACACGGCATTATTTTTTCCTCTGTTGATCCACTGCTCCACTTTCCAGTCCAGCAGGTGGCGGTAATGCACCTATAAACTGGTTTTCCAACCACCAGTAAATGAAGCGAGAAAGAATCCATTTTATTTGGACTATACCAACAATGCATAATGTAGAGGGATTACAGCAATTACAATAAATATAAACACATGTATCTGTTTTAGCTCGTTCGTGAATCACAAGATTGTTTTTTTTTTTGCCAAGAATGAAAATGTATCCTCTCCATATTAAAGCATATTAATATCGTTTGGACCCCCCCGTTGTCCTCTGAAGTGGGTCTTTCCAGTAATGGTAGCAGTAGGAGCATGGTGAAGGAGAACCCAGCGTGGATAAACAACAACGACAGTTTCTGGATTTGGTATTTACAGCTACCTGCCTGAAGCTTGAGATTTGAGGTTTGAGGATCTTTAAACCCGAACAGTCAAAGAAAACCGCCAGAGACTCCGTAACAAAATGGTAAGCTAACATTTCTAAACTGAGCTAACTTTGTTAGCTAACAGCGGCTAACATCACTGCTGTTTATCCATCAAAAACACAATTGGTAGAAAATAGCGTCGTTAACTAAATGTCCGTTTGCATTATAGTTACGTAATTACATTTATGCACCATTGTAGCTTTGATCAAAATTACGATTTCTTCCTATTAGCTCTTGTTTTGTAAATAAAGTATCTATCTATATTATAGCTATAGCCAGCTCACCCACAGCATGGACAGGTACAGTATATAATACTGTGTCAGCATGTTTAACAGCAGATTTCTACATGGGAACATAAAAAACATGAATTAGTGTAATGTGGTTTAATGTGCATCTGTTTGTCTGTGATGACGTCTTTAACGAGTTGGACTGGGTTAGCATATTGATATGTTGCACCTCTTTCTGGAACATTTTTTATTGTTCGTTAATCTGTCAATTATTCTTCTTTTATTAATAGAGTGAGCTGACAAAACAATTTCACCTCAAGGTCTAATTAGTAGGTGTTCTGGAGCTTTTGATCATATCACATGATCTTCATCAGCAGATGGAGTTTGCCCAGTTGTAGATGTTTCTTTTCGATGCTCCATCTGCTCATGAGGATCATGTGATCTGATGGAAAGCTTCAGAACAGCTAATAAAACGGACCTCGAGGTGGCATTGTTTCGTCAACTACTGTGTCCAAAGTCAAGAATGAACTAAGGTGATGTTTTTAAATGTTTTGTTTTGTCTGACCAACAGTCCAAAGCCCAAAGAGATTTAATTTGACAAAAATAGAAAACAAAGAAAAGCAGCAAAACATCCCATTTTAGAAGCTGGAACCAGATGATGTTTGCCACGTTTGTCTTTTAAATTAAATTGCACATTTGGTCATTATTAAGTCACATTAACCGACTAACTGTCTTCGCCGCCCAGATTTATCCTGGGGATCAAACCAAAGACCTTGCCGTTATATCATCGCTAGCCAACGCCGCTATTCACCGCTGCGCTTGTCTCTTCCAGCCTCATCGAAAGAAGAAATCGTTCATCGAAAAGAAGAAGGCCGTGACCTTTCACCTCGTCCACAGAAGTCAGAGGGACCCGCTGGCTGCAGATGAGAAAGCCCCACAGCACGTCCTCCTGCCCGCCACCAAGGTACAGGTTCACTTTGTTGTCGTTTGATGAATATCATCGTACTCTCTGTTCATAACTGTTATATGAAAACAGCGATTTACCTCAGTGGTTCATAACCTTTTTGGCTTGTGACCCTTTAAAGAGAGGGATGCATTCTTTGAAGAGTTTTAAGAAGCTTGAAGAGGTTCAAACTATTCAACATTTCACAATTAAAAAAAAAAAAAAGAAGAAACAAAATCAGTCAGAAAAATTAACCTGCTTGTTTTTTGTTGTTGCTTCTTCTTTCCTGTCTTCCTGTAATCTCATGCGCCTGCTCACATTTATTTTGCAGCCACTTTTAATTTGACCAAACAAATGACACAACATTACTTGATTTTGGAAATGTTAACGTGACACCATGATTTTGATATTTCTCAGGTGGAAGCAGAGAAGAGGCGCGAGGAGCAGAGGGATTTTGGCGTTTTCTTCGACGATGACTACAACTACCTGCAGCACCTGAAGGAGGCGTCGTGCCCGACTGAGCTGGTGGCAGCCGGCCCCTCACACGCTGACAGGCGACCTTATCATCTCCGCGATGAAGATGAGGAGAACGAGGAGGAGGGTGACACAGACAAGGCCGTTCCTGTAAGTAAACTCAGAGTTACCCTCAGTCATGAAAATCCTGGGAAAGTTATGGAACGTAAAAACTGGTTTCCCAGAGCTGGAATGGTTTTGACATTTGACCTTATTTTAAACTTAAATCTTAGAAAAGTTCTGCCATTTCAGATTCTGATGCGCTCTCTGTTTTCCATTTTTGTAAACTTTAGTTACTTCCACCCAGCAGGTTATGTGTTTGGTCCTGTTTGTTAGTAAGCAGTGTTTCAAAATGACAAAAAGAGGACCAATAAAGATTGAAGAAAGAAGAATGTTTTTTTTTTTTAAAGAGGATTTTCTTTATTCTCACTCAGTGTCAGTTGGGATAGGCTCCAGCCCCCCCCGACCCTCCGAGGATGAGCAGTATAGATGATGGATGGATTTTCTTTATGTAACTGCTCAGACGTTGGCCAGTGTTATCCCTAGATGTCACTCACATGCATTCACACAATTGGTCAATAAACAAAAAGACAAGTTAACATAGGAATTAGGGCTGGGTGGTATAGGTGAAAAATGTATCATGATAAAATGTTTCATTTCAGTTGATATCAATAATTATTGATCATTTTTAATGATCTATTTTTTTAATAAAGACCAGGATAAAAAAGGTTGAATTTCACCACTTTATTTATCAAGGCACACAGGTCAAAATGAAATCAAAGTAAATAAGGATAAAGGAATGATCTCACCTTGGTTAAGGTGATAAAATAAGTTTGTTGTATTTCCTCTCTTGGTCGCGACGGTTTTCCTGCACTTTACACACAACAGTGTTCTGATATTGGTCAGACAGAAAGAAAAGACAAGCTGCCATACTGGCGAGCTGATCTGTCCTTTTTTATTAACAGTTTCCTCGCCGTCTTTTCTCACTCCACGCTGTTTCTGTTGTTGTGTCACCAAACTGCACAGCTGTTGGCTGTTTGCAGCTCCATTATCAAGGGATTTGATAGGCTGTTTATGAGCCAGGGCGTATTCGTTAAGTGTTTTCATATTGGTTTGCATTTAATGCATTTAAGGGAAACTATCAAACAATTTTCTTATTGCTATTGATGAAGTGTCTATCGCCGGTACATACTGCTGTCGTTTTATCGCCCAGACCTAATAGGCATTTCTCTGAATCTGCTCTGAAATGATTCCTGTTGTGTTTGATGAACAGGCAGCTTCCATCAACCTGCCGTCTTCAGTGTTCGCCTCAGAGTTTGAAGAGAAGGTGGGACTTCTGAACAAAGCCGCTCCTATTTCAGGTAAGCAGCTCATCATATTAAAATGACGGCCTCTGCTTGTGACCAGAAGGAACTGCAACAACGCTGATTTGATCTCGTGTCATTCCAGAAGTAGAGCAACGGAAATGTGATCTTTTAGATTAAGCACTTTAAAAATGAAATGATTATAGACCTAAAAATCATCACTATATAAACCTGCCTTTATAAAAATACTAAAGTATGCCTCAACTCGATGTTCAAACTGGTTGGATGTTTCCAGTTTCATGGTGGTGTTTTTTCTTTTGCCTCTAGCTGCTTGTTTGTTGTCCCCAACATGAACAAAATGAAGTTGCCTAAAGCAGCTTTAAAGTTGCCCAGGTGTCAGCATGTTGTTGTGTCTTCTTCGCTTTCCTTCAGGACCACGGCTGGACATGGACCCCGACATCGTGGCTGCTCTCGACGAAGACTTCGACTTCGACGACCCCGACAACGTCCTGGACGATGACTTCATCATCAAAGCAAACACTGCGAGTGCAGCAGTGGGCGTAGAGTAAGGAATTAAATATAAATATATATAATTTTCCTCAAAGGTTCGTGTCATGGGTTTTTTTAAATCGTTTTTTTAAAGCGGTGATTCAAGTCATGACGTCTTTTGTCACCTTAATTTTCTGCTTGAAGGCTTCGTCATTTGAGGGATCCTTAAATATTTCTGACGTCTGCTGTCTTAAATTTATACTGTTACTGCTGGTTGCTTTATGTGGTTGCAATGACAACAATTCAGGTTATTATTCCAGTTAATAGTGTGGTAATAGCAACACAACTGATGTATTTTACGTCATTATTTAGTAGAATCAGATTGAACAGAAACAGAGTGGATCATACATTATCTACTTTTTCTTGAGATGAAAAATAGATACTTGCAGACACATAATATATAATATGAAATACCACAAAATCGCTTTATAAAGAACATTATCTTATATTGAACCATATTCGAGCAGATTTAATTGTGACTTTACTGTTTCTAATATTTTTTCACACTTTTATTGCCACGTTTTCTATTTTCTATTTATACTTGTTGACTTTTGTAGTGCTTGTTTTTTTTTTCTCTTACCGTGTTCATTGTTATGCACCAAAATACCAAAGCAAATTCCTTCCATGTGCAGTCATATGTGTGGTTCCACAGAGTAATGTGATTGATAACTGTATGTAGATATTGGCAGATTGTATCATTACTGTGATATGTAAAGTTTGTTAATATCTTCCAGACATATTCACAAATATTGAAATATTTCCAATTTGCAGATATTCTTTGATGTTTAATTGTGGTTTCCTGTCTGTGTTAAACCTGCGACAGAGGTGACGATGATGATGATGATGAATGGGAAGACACAGACGAGGAAGGCGACTTCGACTCTGAGGGCGGGTTTTCAGGTGACGAGGACCCGGAAGGGGGCGGCCGCGGTCGAGAGTTTCTGTTCATGGACGAGGAGACGAAGAGTCGCTTCACAGAGTACTCGATGACGTCGTCTGTGATGAGGAGGAACGAGCAGCTGACTCTGCTGGACGACCGCTTCGAAAAGGTCAACTTTGACTCTTTTTCTTATACTGTCGGATTACTTACACTAGCTGTGGTTACATGGACAATATTTCTTCAACCTGATTGAAATCAACTGTTTACATGGACGCTAAATAAAGGGATCCGATGATGTGTGTGATTACATGCCCCGAAGCGTTTAATCAGAACTTTTTGACATGTGCACAGTGGCTCCGCCCGCTGTGAAGCGTCTAATCTGCCGGAAATATAACAGAAGAAGAAGAAGTTTTTTTTTCTGGCTTCGTTCATCTTTTTAAACACGTGTTTGAACAACTCGTTGTTTCGTGCCTGTCGACCATTGAGGCGTTCAACAATCCTTAAATCTTTGAAGTTGTATCAGCCACAGAGCAGTTTGGTTTCTGTCCTTCCCGGAAACTTGTTCACGTCACCTAATGTTCCCCCACGTGGGACAAACACGCACAGAATTTCCGTATTTCCATTTTATGCTATTTTCTACTTCTACTCCGCCACATCTCAGAGGTAAATATTTTTACTTCACTACATCCGTCTGACAGCTTTAGTTACTTTTCAGATGATGGTTTTTCATCTCCTTCCTGTCCAGTGAAAACCTCTTATCTCCAGATGTGGTGATTTTGAATGTTGAATGTGATAAACTGAAGGATGAAGTGAATAAAGCAATATATACAGTATATGTACTGATCTCTATAAACAGATATCTGCATATGAATGCAGAATTTGGAAAAAAGGACATGATTTTGGTATCTGATGCGTTTTCGTTTCCGTCTGTAGTCTGAGTTGTATTGACCAATCACGTTTGAGCGGGCTTTGGTTGCATGCAGGCGGAACGCATTGGTCGAAATGCAATCTCTGAACCCATCAGCTATCGTCTGACCACGGTTTAGCTTTTTATCAACCTCAGAACCCTAGAGATTAGCTTTGATCTGCATTTAATTTAATTCGTCAGACGATGGCCAATGGGTTCCGAGATTGCTAATCGGACTGTAAACAATGACCGGCGCACAGAATTGGAAGTCTTGGCCCAGATATCCACTGGCTACATCGCAAGCCCCGAAACACTGGCCTTTGCTCCCAGAGGCTAAATTGTCGTCGGATGATTGTGTATATATACAAACCTGCCAACCAATCTGAAGTCATGTTTGTGATAATACTTAAAATAAGACCAGGCCTAACACCGACTGTCTGGTATGGACCACTGTTGATGGCCTTTACTTTTGAAAAGACTACTTAGCTCACACCTCCACCCATTCATCGCTGCCATAGCCAGTTTTTTATTTGAAAATGTGTGCGCATACCCCTCCGTATTGAATCTGCTGACCAAACTCACTTGTGTGTTTCTCTACAGGGTCTTAAATCTGTTTCAGTGCAAACTTTGGTCAAAAACTGCGTCTGCATTTCTGTTGTTTCAGTTTTACGAACAGTTTGACGACGATGAGATCGGCGCTCTGGACAATGCAGAGCTGGAGGGCTTCATCGAACCGGACAGCGCTCGCCTGGAAGAAGTTATCAAAGACTACTTCATACAGAAAGAGAAGGAGTGAGCGGATTACATTTTTCTGCCGTCTTGATCTGATTCAGTGCTTTTTTTTGTCGCTTTAAATGACCCAGCTGACTAAATTTACGTCTTGGTTTTTGGGATTAGATACCTGAGGCCCGACGACCTGGGTCCCAAAGAACTTCCTGTTGTGAAGGAGGAGGAGGAAGATGAGGAGGAGGAAGATATGGAAACCGTGGTCGTCGGGGCTCCAGAAGAGAAGTGGGACTGTGAGACCATCATCAGTGAGTTTAATTTTACTTTGCTGTAAAGTTGCATATTTATTATAATTATAAACTTTATTTGTTTAGCACCTTTCGGTCAAGAAATGCAAATAAAGACGTTACATGCATCGAGTGCTTCACATGGAATAAAACATAGAATCAACATTAAAAACAGATACAATGCCTTTAATCAAGAATGCACAGACATGTTCACCAGCAGTTCAAAACCAGCAAGTCTCACGTGTTCCGAGACCGTGGCGATTATTAATTTCTACACACATTGTGCAAAAAAGACACATTTGTAGTTGTTTGAAGGCAGCATTGATGCAGCTAGATGCTTCCAGTGTTTGTGCTAAGCTAAGTCCTAAAATGTTGGCGTATTCCTTTGAGCCGCAGCAAACACAATCCAACAGTGGCTGAGGTTATGTGATGTTTGCATGCAAATGTTTAGGAAGCAACGCAGCTAATTACAATAATGCAAACTTGACCAGCCATTTGACAACTGCAGATCTCTTCAAAGATTCATGCAGGCAGCCGGCAGCAGAGATGATCCCAGTTCATGTGTTAATATAAAGTTTATGAACAACCGAGGATTGTCGGGTTCTGAATGTGAACGTATTCTGTAATGAAACATCAGTATTAGTAACAGTCGTATTTTAACTTTTATCTCTCACAATGGATTATTTAATTGGAATACAGTGTCTTTATTTATCTGTTGGCTGAGACCTTGAAGTGTTTTATTGCGAGCCAAAGGTTAAAATCCTATCTGTTTATCTGTTTCACGTCATTGCATTAAAGCTTATTTGGTAAATGGTTGATAGGAATTATCTCCAGAACCAGTTGGGCCGATAGGTGTCATTTTCCATGCAGTAATAAAGCACCAACTGAAAATCTTAAAATGCCAGGCTCTTGTAAAATAAAATGTTTGTGTCTTCATTTTTAATTTTCTTTAAACTTTCAGTGGTGAAACTGGTTGTAATTCCTCTTTGAATTGGCATTAATAAAAAAGATTTTTTTCTCTCCCTATAGAAGCGTGTGGGCGAGACAATGACGGTATTTATTTGTCTGTATTTTATAGATATTGTATCTGTATCTTATTTTTGACTGCATGGTGTTTCTTGTCTCCTCCAGGCACATATTCCAACATATATAACAGACCCAAAGTCATTAAAGACCCACCAAAGGTATGAAAAGACCATCTTTTTTAATTTTTTATACCTGCTATGTGATCCATGTGTAGAATAAGATGTACTAAAAACACAAAACAGGATGAAGGGGCTAGTGCTGTCCTGAACATTCTGCTAGTTAACACAGGAAATTCCTGTCTCGCCACTTTATGTAAGACAGGTATGTGACTAACTGGTGGCGCACGTCGCCACACCGCCACCTGTGACTCCACTGAGGACGGAGATAAAGCTACAGCTGAAACTGTCAGGGCAACAAACAAGTCCACTAGTCTGCAGAGTAGGCAAAAATCATGATCACAACTATTTTGGTCAATATTGAGATCACAATTACTCATTGCCTTTGGAAACATCATGTGTTTATTGAACTTTCTTTATACATGTGTCTTTTTAACAGTGGATTTCCTTTTAACTTGAAAAAGTGTTGCGGTGGTTGCCTTTCTCTTTCCGTCATCTTGCCTTGAGCTGAACTAAACACGCCTCCGCCTGGCTGAGAGTGAGTTGGGCTTTTAGGGAGGAGCGAAAGCGCACCGCTGTAAAGGGAAGGGAAATTGTTGGTGGCACAGTAATCGTTTTATCGCAGTTATCTTGTTTTCATAATCGCTGGAAGCGAAAATCGTAATTGAAAATAAAATTTGATTAATTGCCCAGCCCTACTGCAGAGAAAAGACATACTGTACATGTATTATGTAAACTGTCACACAAAGTCTTTTTACAATTTATTTCAACCATTTTCTGCATAGCTGGTTGTTTTCAGCACAGATGAAGTATCTGAATTGAGACACAGCTTTAGTTCTAGAAAGAGTTTGAGAATATTGGAGCCAGATTTTATAATTTTACTAACACTCAAGATACTCAATGATCCTAATGATCTTAGCACATTGACTAAAAAAAAAACTTGAATCATTCCCTTTTTTATTGGTTTCCTTCTGTCTTCAGCCAAAGCCCATCCTCGTGTCCAGTAAGACGGGTATCCCTCTGGACGTCCTCCCTGCCAGAGGCCTGACCGCCAAGCAGGCGGAGAGCATGACGAGGATCAACGACTCGGACCTGCCTCGTGTCTCCACCCAGCCCCGCGGCAAGGAGGAGAGCAAAGAGGAGAGGAAAGCGAGGAAACAGGCTATCAAGGAAGAACGCAAGGTGAGAAGGAAAGGCAGAGATGTATACAGATATTTGAGGGATCTAAAGACTGTCCTCCTGTTTTCCTTCTCACTGCTCACTCCACAGCATTGATCGGTTTGTCAGCAACTTATCAGACTTATTTTTAGATGTAGTAGCTTTAGACTGGTGTAAGAGCCAAGCTAAGACTGGTCAACCCTCTGAAGATCAATATAGCACGATGTTTTTCAGTTCTTAAGGATTTCTTTATAATGAAAAAATGTTCACGACTAAATAAGCAGTGAAAGTAAAAATCCTCAGTGTTATTTAAAGAGTTTAAAACACTGATCTGCTTCATCGGCACCATGTAGGTGTGGTTTGATCAAATATGATTGACAGTGACCTGGTAACATAAGCAAACAATCCTACAACTGTCATCACATCTTGATTTAAATCTTGCTAAATCCTGATTGATACTAATCAGCTTCTTCTAAATGAGCCACACCCACTTCAAACCAGACAAATACACAAATGTCTCATGTAAAATAAAAGTTTTTCTTTAGCAGAAAATATTTAGCTCATGTAGGATCCTATCATTTATACTGAGAAGCTGATTGAGAAAATATAAAGTAAAGGGCCTTTTAATGATCATTCTGGTGATATTTAAAAAAAAATAAAAAAATTCTTACATAGAATCCAATAAAAAGACCCAAACCAGCAATTAATGGAAGTACTGTGTGAGTATTACAGCCTGACGTATCTGCTTCCTATTAAAAACATCAGTGAGCCTTCATCACCATGAACACACACACTGTAGTTTATTTGGATTCAATCACACACACACCGTCCTGCTGCCCCAAATACTCACTAGAGCACCAAATGTGGATTCATCCGCCGCTGAAAATAGTCCCCAACAAATGCACTATCTCCTCCTGTTTGTTGGATAGAAACTACAGTGAGCAGCTGCTTTAAACATGAAACTATATATTAGGGAGGTGTTTTTAAAGATTTACGTCCTCAGTAGGAACCAATGGGCTCGGAGCTGAGAGCCACAGACAGGAAGTCAGACCGGACTGAGAGACGGACTAACACGTTGTCAGTTTTGGACTTTTCATGACATTTGTTGACAATAAGAAAAATATAGAACATTCTCAGCCTCATCATTTAATGTTTGCTATCCAGATTTGATTTTCTGACAACACAGCTCCACAGTCCATGTACACAGTTTAAATGAACTGTTAAGTGCAGTTTTAAAGACAAAAATCAAATGACAAATGTTCAGTCTTATAGAAGGTTATGGTCTCTGCAAGTTGACTACTTTCACAGCATATGGAAATGAACTGAAACTAGAGGTGTGCTAGGAAATTTGCAAAAAAACCCAAAAAAGTGCATCAAGGGAACATGGCACATACCAGAAGTTCATTAATGGATGAGCTATTACTAGTGCTGAAACGGTTAGTTATCAATTTTGATAATAAATCAATTGTGAAGTTATATTTCAACCAAAAATGCACATTTGCTGCTTCCGGCATCTTAAATGCTGATTTCCTCAGTTTCACATCTTTGTAAACTGAATCTCTTTGGGTTTTGGTCGAACAAAACAAAGTATTTGAGGATGCCACATTGGGCTTTGGGAACTTGCCGTTGCCATTTTACAGACCAAATGATTATGATTAGCTGAAGCTCATCATACAGACAGACTGACCTCGCGGACACACAGCTGAGCAGGCAGAGAGACAGACAGCACCAGGGTGTCAAACTCGTACTTTCCTGCCTTCACTGCCTCCGCTATCTGTGAACACAGAACAGAACATCACGTTCATCCCAGCCATGATACAATCTGACACTGCGGCCACTGTGGTGACACTGTTGCACATGAAAACGGTGAATATTTTACAGCACACACACACACCTTTGTGGCCTGGGTCGTGCTGCAGAGTTCCTGTAGGATCCCCAGACACACCACACACACACACGACTCTCCATCCTTCAGTTTGACCACAGCAGCAGCGCCTTCCTCTGATGGAGCGCCAGTCGCACCGGGCTCCAGTTTAGCTCTTTTACTTGGCGGGTCATCAGGTGGTTCTGATACTGCTGCATCATGGGATTTGTTGTCTTCTTCTGTGGACTCTGCTGCTGCTGCTGAATCTTGTTTGCTGTTCTCTGTATTGCTGATGAAAGCTTGAAGTTCCTTGAGTGTATCCTGTGTAAGATGGAAAATGCATGATGGATAACTGGCATCAAGAGGGAACACCAGCCATTTGTGAATGAATACAGAAGGCACGATGAGTCTTACCTGATGGGGTTGTCGGTAGGCAGCCTGGACGCTCACACAGCAGAACCTGAGGATGCAGCGGGCGCAGCAGCTGGCCGACAGCAGCTTCTGGACAACAGGTTTATCCTTCTCCTTCAGCGGCAGCATGACTCCAGGCTGCAGGAGGCACACAGACAGCCATCAGTCATCATAAAAAAATGCTGGTTCAACCATACCAAATGTGTTTCTCATTATCTTTGTTGTAAATGAAAACGTTTGGGTTTTCAGACATGTAAAGCAGTCTTAAGAGATCATTTCAGGTTCTTGGAAGTTGATGAACTTGAGGACCTTGATGTGACGGTGTCATTAACATTAACATTTTACAGGCTAAACAATCAATCAGTTAATCAAAAATTTGAATCAATAGATCACACAATAGTATGACTGAATCTAAACCAAAGCTGCTGGTGATATTTATCAGTAAATGATGTATCTGTCCCTGCTAATGTTTATGTGAATGTCTGTGCAGGACTGAAAATGATCTATACCGATAATTCAGCGGGCCGATAATAGCTCTTGCAGATATTATATCTGCCAATACGTGACAGGACTTTGCAAAACATAAATGCCAATAAACTATGTCTCCATTACATCGTTTGGTGGACAAACTGTCCCTCTCAGTAAATATCAGATCGGTCAGAGTTCCTATAAGAACCAGATTTAGAGGATCCCTGTCAAAAATGTTTGTGCATGTTGTGTTCATGTAAAAATTAATAATGGCTAATATATTCTAATTGTACGTTCACATAAAAGAGTGAACATGAAATTTTGGGCCTAAGTAAGTAGACTTACAAACTGCTACTCTTGCAATATACATACATGATGTAGATAGTCAGCACCCCTGTCCAAGAGGCTCAAAACAACCGCTAAAGCATGACTGTCTGGGCTCCAGACTCTGCTGTCTGCTAAGCTAACTTAGCTAACAGAGTTTCCAGGAGCAGTAATGAGAGGATGTGAACGCAAACAGCACAGTGAGCCGCTGCTAAACACTCGAAATAAACCTACCGGACACGGAGGTGGTTAATTCACGAAGATATAAAGTAACGAACGCAGACAGGGTTCAGTTACTTGTTAACATGTACATCCAAAATGCTTCTTCCCTGCTTTTTCAGCCCAAAGAGACAAAGCTAATCAACCCAGATCAGTTTCTCTTAACTTCATGAGAAAATTTCGCCTCTAGCAACAAAGCAGAGACTACCTCCAACCAGCCTATGATAAATTAGGACATTCGTGTATAATCTGGGCACAAATTTAAATATTTTAAATTTAAGAAATCAGCGTGAATCAATTCTGTCACATCGGTAATTAACGCCTACTGTCTGAAAACGTCATCTCCAAGCGCCGGGCAGTTTGACAGGCGGGTCCTTCTTCTCTGCGCAGCAGCCGGTGTCTCTGGAAGGTTCTGACTGGGACCGGGTGGAGATACCTTAATCTGAGTCCATCCGAAGCGAAACCGCAGTGTTTGAGCTCCGGGGTTAATCAGTCCTGTTCTAAAGACTTCTCTTAACATTTTTCATCGATTATATAGTCGCGATGCCCGAAGCGATGGCGGCACCGAAAGCCTCAATCCGAGGCAAAAACAAAGGAGGGGCGTATGTGGACCGCGACAAGCCGGCCCAGATTCGGTACAGTAACATCTCTGCTGCCAAAGGTAGGCTAAAAGACTTGTAACCTATTTGAAACGGCTAATATCCGGCCTAAATATCACCTTACAGTTCAATTTCATACCGCTGGGCTGCGCTGGGCAGGGCAGGGCACGGCACCGTTATTCATTGCCGTTGTAGTACTGGCTTCTACCTTGCACGAAATCGAATTCAGTAAAGAGCCAATTTAACAGCCTTACTCCGCAATAAAAGTGCATGACATAGTGGCTGCAGAAGTTAAGAGGGGTTTAGTAATTCAAAAGAATCACTTCTTCTATTCGGCATATATGACTGCATCAGATACCATCAGCCCAAAATTTGGGCTGCTTCCAATGAAGCTTAAAGTAGCGAGCAGCACGAGACAACCATTTCCAAAATGTTTATGTAAGACACCAAGAGTTTGGTGTGGCGTTCTCTCCCTGCAAGATGCTCATGACTCGACACAATCTCAGCATTAGCTAGCTCAGTGGGCCAAAGTGCTGCATACTATATATGGCCAGAAACTAAGATGCAGAGGACTGAGTACTAAAATGTGTATCTAAATTAAAAGTTGGAGCAGGTAGTCCACAGTTTTGTAGTCTTGAAGCAATATAACTTTGCTTATATTGGGTAATAATGTGGAAACTGGATTTTGACAGCTTGATTTTGTTTAGTTGGGACATTTTGGTCTTGGTTGTGGATTATTTCATTTGCTTTGATCATTTTATTATCCTGAAACATGCACATTTGACATCTGCTATGTATACTAAGAATAACAAGACCAAGATTAATCTACAAAAGCAGTTATTTTGTGTCAGCTATATTAGCTGTAGGACCTCAAAAAACCCACATTTTTCAAGGAACCACTGATGGATATTATGTTGTTTGGTTCCTCGTGCTCATGAAATCATGGATGTTGAGTTGATCATTGTCACCTGCTTGTTTGCCAGCTGTTGCAGATGCCGTCAGAACAAGCCTGGGACCCAAAGGCATGGACAAGATGGTCAGTAAACAGATTTTGGCTTCAGGCTCACTTCACCTAGCTCCTGGGTCATACACATGTTTTTAAAGCAGGTGCTGTTTTTTGTTTTCTGTGTTAATTTCAGATCCAGGATGAGAAAGGTGACGTGACCATTACCAATGATGGTGCCACCATCCTGAAGCAGATGCAGGTGCTCCACCCTGCAGCCAAAATGGTACGATGTTTTGGATGCAGAAGAATGAACACACTTTTTTTTTTTTTTTTTTTTTTTTTTTTTTTTTTTTACAAGCAGAATTTTACATTTAATTTACTCGTTCCCCAGATAATTTGCAATACATGTCATTGGTACATTGACATGAACTAATCTTAGGGGGTTGAAATGTGTGTGTGTGTTTCAGCTGGTGGAACTCTCCAAAGCCCAGGACATTGAGGCTGGTGATGGCACCACCTCTGTGGTGGTGATAGCTGGAGCGCTGCTGGACGCCTGCTACAAACTGCTGCAGAAAGGTAAGAGCTGCAGAGGACGCAAAACAAACACAAATTTTAAATAAATTAATTCCATTACTGTAAATGCTTATCTTGGCAATTGTGCTTTGTCATGGAGGATTAGTGGGGAATGGTGAAGGCAGTTTAATTAGCAAATTGCAGGAGAATTAATTCAGTTTTTGTGACTATCCACCTGTTTATGTGCATTTTCAGTTCACACAGTAAAAGGGTGGAAAGGTTGGCATATTGACAATGAGACGGTACATATATAGGCTGTCATTTGCTGTGATTTTCCAAATTCAGACAAGGGCTTTTTTTGGCCATGTTTACTTTGCTGTAATTAGAGCAGCACATCAGTGTCTGATAAAAATAAAACCTTCTGAGTTTTTATAAGTGGGGGAAAGTCGAGGCAAACCGTTCAGTCGGTCACTCCCTGCTGCACTGCAGGTCAGACACCAGCTGGACACACATTATATCCAACATAGTTTTCATCAAGTTGATATTGAACAGCTTGGACTTGTATCATCTCTGTGTTGTTTGCATCAATGACTGTGATCAGGCGGTGAGTTTGTTTATTTAATTTGTCCATAAAATGCCAGAAATCAGTGAAAAATGGCACAGTTTCACAGAGCTCAAACTAACATATTTTATATTGCTTGTGTTGTTCGACAAGCAGTCCAAAGTACATAGATATTTGATTCAAAATCCTCATATTTTAGTAGCTGAAACCAGATAGTGTATGGCACTAGTGCTTGGAAAATCCAGTTTTGTTGATGAATGCATGCAGATCGTCTCATGTGTTGTTAAATTCTTCCCATCGGTCAGGTATCCACCCCACCATCATCTCAGAGTCCTTCCAGAAGGCTGTGGAGAAAGGTGTGGAGGTGCTGACGGGCATGAGCCGGCCGGTGCAGCTGAGCGACCGCGAGACGCTGCTCAACAGCGCCACCACGTCACTGTGCTCCAAGGTGGTGTCGCAGTACTCCAGCCTGCTGGCGCCCATGAGCGTGGATGCTGTCATGCGAGTCATCGACCCGGCCACCGCCACCGGTGTCGACCTGCAGGACATCAAAATCATCAAGAAGCTCGGGTGAGTGGCGCTGGAATCCAGCTGATCTTCATCACAAATCATTTTCCACAGCCACTTTAAAATGTAAAAGTTTGAACTGTTTCTGTTTTAAAAAGTCATTTGAGATCATCCTTTTTGATTCTTTTGTATTTCATGAAATTTCAAAGGGATTTTAGACCCACTCCTGCCCGCATTCAAAGTTTTGATCTGGATTTCCCCTCCTTGTGTCTTTGTATTTTGTTTGTAGAGGGACCATTGATGACTGTGAGCTGGTGGAAGGCCTGGTGCTGAACCAGAGGGTGGCCAACAGCAGCGCGACCCGTGTGGAGAAGGCCAAGATTGGCCTCATCCAGTTCTGCCTGTCCCCTCCCAAAACTGACGTGAGTCACCTGATAAATATCAGCTCAGAGGAGAGACTGAAGCTTTTGTCTGCTTTTAATGGTGTTTTATGTCGGACTTTGTGAGGGACATACGTCTTTTGTTTGGTCTTTATGTTTTTTTGTTATGCATTTCATCAGACCAAACTCATCACTAGGGATGTTAATGATTAATCGATTAATTGGCCTTAAGACTTAAACCGATTTAAAAAATGTATTAACTGACAATGTATGTTTTGTGTACCATTTTTCTGGAGCTTGCATATAAACTTTTATACCACAAGAGGGCGTACTTCACCTTTTGTAGTTTAGGAAAACTACTGACGCCTTTCTGCAGCGGTCAGAAATAGCGAGGCAAAATGTAGTCCAGCGTGGGAGCAGTACACTGTAAAAGAGGACAGGGGTCATTGCAAATACAGCTCCATCTGAAAAGTCAAAAGTGGAACACCGTCCTCCCAACAAACTATCATGTCGATGTTAGCTAGAAGAGGCTGTAGTGATGTGCGTGCAGAGGCAATAACTTAATGGTGGAAAAGGGCATGATGTCAATAACGTGGTGATTTAATGTTGCTGAACTACACTGAAACCAGGCCATCGCATCCCCTCAAGAGGTACAATTAACTTCACTGGCTGCGTTTCGAGCGAGAGCCTTATTGTTCACAGACACTCATCTGTTCTAAATAGTACATTTAAGGACTACATTTCTTAGTTTCTAGTAGAAATTAGCTTGAAATTATTATTTGTACTACAGAAACGATCGCGTCATCACAATATGCTTCCAGTAAAAGACGAGTGAATGATGAATCCTCACCCTGTCCTGTAGTTTCATCTTTGCAGAACATGTAGAATAAAGTGCTCTTAAAAAGCTTCATTTCCATCTTGGCACAGTTCTCAACACCCTTCGCTGTTCTGGATTTGATGTCATGTTTCCAGTGATCAAAGCTATCGCAAGATATTATGTGTTCTAAGCTTTAATTGGAGAAGAGCCCCTCTTCTTGGAGCTGAAAGACTTCCTGTCGTGGTCCTTCCTGTTCTGACCTGCTGTGTGTTTTTGGCGTGCAGATGGACAACCAGATCGTGGTGTCAGACTACGCCCAGATGGACCGCGTGCTGCGGGAGGAGCGCGCTTACATCCTCAACATGGTGAAACAGATTAAGAAGGCTGGCTGCAACGTGCTGCTCATCCAGAAGTCCATCCTCAGGTACACAAACGCCGCTAGCATGAGAGCAGATACTGGTATCCGTGTCCTGTCAGACTCTAGATATTGACAGGAGACTTGTTTCATACTAACAACAAACTGTCCTGTGACAGAGATGCTCTGAGCGACCTCGCCCTGCACTTCCTCAACAAAATGAAGATCATGGTGGTGAAGGAGATCGAGAGAGAGGACATTGAGTTTATCTGCAAGGTGAGAGCATCGTCAAAGTGTTCAGACCGCACAGAACGACAGTTATTATAGATGAAAAGACACTTCCATCACCTCCTGAAGCACTGAAACGTTCCTTTTTCTTTTCATCTTGGCAGTAAGAGTAGATATACGTCACAGTGATGTTTACATGCACACTAACTTTCCACTGTTATTCCAAATTTGATACGGATCATGTAAACATTTTGGATATTCTGAATTAGGCCTTCTTCCGAATGTAGCATTTTCCCATTCAGACGTGTGGGATGTGCTGATATTCTTCAGGTTTTAGGAGCATTCTGTGGACATGTGTACAGCTCATTAGGAATCTGCGACACACGGCCTCTCGCCTGTTTACGGTCAGCTGGTTGCGTCGGAAACAAACCAACCAGCCAGCGGGCTGCAGGGGTAGAGATGCATGCACAAAAGGAGAAACACAGCTACTTTTAAACATGATGAAAGATTTGGATATCAACAGGTTTTTGGGTATTTGAAAATATCGCAACGCAGACCTTTTCGAGGAGGTGGTTGGACAAATGAAAGAGGGACGCTGAGTTTGCACGGTTGAACAAAGCTGCATGTAAACGGGAATATTGGTGGAATATTGATGTTCATTAGCCATGTAAACAGCTTAGTAGGAACATTGTCTTTTTTGCAATAAGGGCAGAAACAGGAATATTTTCTGCGTATTAACATAGTCACTGTTAGTTTGGCTCATGCCTCAGTTCTCAGTACCTCTTTGGCTTTGATAAAATCATAATTGCTTCCAAGTTAGCTCATTGGAAATTAAAAACTTCAGTAAGGAGCTGCATAGTGAACTCTTACCGCTTCTAAATGTTTTAAAAACCTAATTAGACAGGTGAACATTTATACTCACAAGCAAATATTTGGGTTTTGTACAGTTTGACTCTTAACATCGCTCTATGAATGTCAATGCCTAAAACCTACATATAAAAATAATATGCGATCAAGACACTTCTCATCCATATATTGTTATTTCTTTGCAAATATGTAAACCGTAAAGTAAAACAAAGTGTCCCCTCCAGACTCTTGGCACCAAGCCCATCGCCCACATCGACCACTTCACTCCGGAGATGCTCGGCACTGCAGAGCTGGCGGAGGAGGTCAGCCTGGACGGCTCCGGCAAGCTGGTCAAGGTACGCATCCGGCTGATATTGTTGCAGTATTCAGATCAATGACTCATCATACTTCACATTCGTTGTGAACAACAAAAATGAGACGATTGCAAAATTCTGGAAACCAGAATAGAAAAAACGGCTCCAATGTGAGAAGCTGAATGTGTGACACTGTGGTGTTACGCCTCCAGTAAACGTTTGCTGCTGTTCCTTGCAGATTACAGGCTGCGCCAGCCCCGGGAAGACGGTGAGCATCGTGGTGCGGGGCTCCAACAAGCTGGTGATTGAGGAGGCGGAACGCTCCATCCATGATGCGCTGTGTGTCATCCGCTGCCTGGTCAAGAAGAGGTCGGTCGTCTCTGCAGAGTTTATTTCACAAACATGACAGAAAAGTAACCATGAAAGCTGAGAGAAAAAAAACACACAAACTGCCCAAATAGTTTTGAAAAAATTTTTTTTTTTGAGTACAGACACAGATGACCTCTGACAAAGGCGCTCTTGCATTGGTTCATCCTGCAGGAGCGTAAGAAACAGAGGAACAGTACTGTGGAAAGCTCGCCATTTATTCACTCCTGGTTGTCTCAGCAACTTGGCCGGGGAGCATTCACACATATATTATTTATCGCAGGAATATTAGGGAATTATTTTGACAATTTTTCCACAAATATTTTGGAAAATGTATCTGTCAGCTTCTCAAAGGATAATAAAAGACGTTCTGCTCACCAAGTTATTTGCTAAGATACGGTAACACGTTCTGACGGGTCAAAAAAACACGAGCAGGCAGATGATCAGACGGGTAAACAAACCCCCAGGTTAGCCAAACTTATTTGGTAGAGAACCCAGACAGTAAAATTATTACCCAAACCGTCCATTGTAAACATCGATCTCAGTTTACAGACTGACTTCCTGCTTCAACTTTAAGCTGCTGTACTTACCGTAGCCGAGCGATAGTTGTTAAGATTATCTGAAAAGAAAAAAAACGTCTTGTTCACAACATTTCTGATCATCTGCTCGTGTTTCTTGACTCACTGGACTGTGTTGTAGCGATGTTGCCATGTTCCCATGTTTTAGCAATTAGCTGACTTTCCTTTTGGGTAATTCTTTTCATTAACATCCCTCCATCTTCTTTCTCCTCCTCCTCCGCCCCTCAGGGCTCTGATAGCTGGTGGCGGCGCTCCGGAGATTGAGCTGGCCGTGCGCCTGGCAGAGTACTCGCGCACTCTGGGCGGCATGGAGGCGTACTGCGTGCGGGCGTACAGTGACGCACTTGAGGTGATCCCCTCGACGCTCGCTGAGAACGCCGGCCTGAACCCCATCTCCACTGTGACGGAGCTCCGCAACAGGCACGCCCAGGGAGACAAGATGGCCGGCATAAACGTCCGCAAGGTGTGCTCTCCTTCTTTTTCCTTTTTATTACAAGCTGATGTTCATGAAGTAACATAGTGAGACAACACAAGATTATATAGACTGTGCATTAGTGCTGAAACAACTAGTCAATCAGTCGTTTTAAGTTATTTATCCAATAAAAATTCCTGTTTTTTGGTGTTGGGTTGGATCATTGTAAATTGAGTTGTTGTTCAGACAAAACAAGCAATTTAAAGACACTGCCAATTTACTGACCTTTCACAGACCAAACAATTAATTAATTCATTGGAAGAATGATTAGTTGCAGCCGTGGTGCGCGTGATTTAAAATAAATAAAGCCATGTGGAATGTCACATTTAATAGTGATATACCAATGATAATACTATATTGATCCCACCAAAGGTAAATTACGTGTAATGATGCTGCAGCATTAACAGACTCCCCACCACACACTTCCCAATAGGCTGTTCTTCCTCTTGTCTTTTCTATATTAGTCTTTGCTGTTTGGTGATTTGACTGACTGGTTTACTGTGTCTGTGTGTGTGACAGGGAGGGATCTCCAACATCCTGGAGGAGCTGGTGGTGCAGCCTTTACTGGTTTCCATCAGTGCTCTGACCCTGGCCACAGAGACGGTCCGCAGCATCCTCAAGATCGACGACGTGGTAAGACTCAACCTCCCAAATTGTGCAGTTAAAAATAAACTTTAAACAGTGGTGATACACAGAGTCTATATTCATGTTTTTGTTAAATCTGAGTGCACTGTTACTGCATGTTAAGTCTGAAGTAACTGTTTTGTCTTGTTGCAGGTGAATACCCGATAAGAGATTTGAGTCTGTCCTGAGTTCTGTCCACTAAGCCTGCTCGTACTGCGAGGGATCAGAGGACTCTGTCGACATCAGTCTGTTCAGATTTCCACTGTAGTTGTTACGTTGCGTAATTTAATAAAAAAAGGCTTGTTTTTTTTGTTGACACTCCAGCTGTTGCCTGTGTGATTCTTTTGCCTTGCAATGAGTTAAACCTCTGAGTCGTGGCCCTCTAGAGGGTCATGAATAATATGGTTTCAGTTGAGGATTTTTACTTATAAAATGGCTGAATTTAAAGTTTAGATTTACACAAAGGTGCTTCTCTTAATTTGTTTGTAAAGACACATTAGTACGGAAGAGGCCATGTATTTTTGCCCCTGCAAATCTGAAAAATGGTTCCACACACATTTTCCAGGTGGATTAATTTTCGTTTTACTGACAAAATGATTCCTTTTATTTATTTTGACAGCTTTTAGGCCAGTCATTCAAGATATAATACTTTATGCTTTGTTGAACAATGAATTTGCAAACATGGCATTAAGAAAATAAGATTTAATATAAAAATTAATATATTTCTGTATTTTTTTTAAAACACTGACCAGGAAAGCCTTGTTGGCATTTAAAATCTGTTGGACGACATAAGACAAAATATGCTTCAAAATCTGAATTTAATAAAAATGTAATGACATTTTATGTTTAGAAGCGGTCTTCAGTTTAAATCAAAGCCTATCTTAATTTTCTGCAGATTTAAAATCTACAAATTTTTCATCAGGGATTTATTATAAACATCTATTTTGTAATTATGAGAGTTGTGTTCCTCAACAAATTTTCCAGTTTCTCCTAAATTACAGTCCATACATTATATCCACACATTACATCCATGTGTTCAACAGAGAAAGTCTTCCACTTTGCTTTGGGAGTGACAACAAAAGAAATAAAATATGTTCCGTGGTTTTAATATCTGTTTTGAAGTTAAAATTTAATATTAGTGTAAAGAAATTCACTTTGTGGATGTACATCGTTAACTCATTTATCAAATTATAATACTTTTAATTTGTATGAAACCCGCATCTTTTCACTTCCTGTCACTTTGCGTCACTTCCTTCCCAACCACGCTCTGCTCCGTTGCTAAGGTACCCAACTGCTGCCTGGATACCGACACAGTTTTCAGCACGCGGACAGCGACTCTGTATTGACCTTACGGACTCATCTCAAAATACCTGATATTGTAACGTTAATTTATAAAATAAACTGGAACAAATAGCACGAGGCCATGGCGAATGCCCACCGGACAAACGTTTTGGTCACTTCGTGTTTGAAAACGCCGGTAGACCCGCACACTAAAGCCCCGTTAGCTTCATACGAGAGGGAGAGAGTCCTGCCGTGCACGGCCACAAGTCACATGGACAACCGGGACTACGAGAAGGTAAAGACAATAAAAATCACATTGCTGAGTATTAATTCTGGCGTGAAGCTACAGTACCACCGTTACAACATCAACCTTTTAGCTTAAAACACCTTCAAAATGACTCTTTTACTGATACAAATTAGCCCCAACTAACTAGGTGTAAATAAAAGCTAACTTAAAATACAATTTTCAGGTAGGCCTAACAGACATTGTAAGACAAGCAACAATATAAATTGTTGCTTATTTTCACAATTTAAATGTTTCCTCACTAGGAAATACAGTGAGGGAATTGCAACTAATGCTGGATGAAAAGTCAAATTACAGCAATGTAATTAAATCCCACTGTCTTTTCTAAAACAACAGTAAGTGTAATTTAGTCAAGTGACTAGTAATTTAGGTTTTACCTCTAATTTCTTCTCAGCATTGTTGATGCTGCCAACTATATTGTAACCAGTGACTTTGGATAATAAAGTTCCAGCTTGTCTTAACAAGGTGGAAAATCTGAGTTTAAAGTGGTTTTTCGCCACAATACTGCTTTTGGATTTGATGTGTTTTCCTTCCCTTCCATATTACAACCCTGACTTAATAGAGTTGTAATGTTTCAATTTTACCAACATAATTTAATTTCGTTTTTTCGAGTGAAACAGACACATTTTCTGATCTTGCCCAGTTAACGGGCCGTTGACAGTTTCAGGTCAGCCCGTGTGGTGGAAGCGATTTGACCTGTATAATTTGTTGACCTGACTATTTTTGGACTTCCGTCTTGACTAGATTACCAGACGCCACATTCAGTTTATAATCCTAAACACTTAATTATCCGCTGGATAACAACACTGCTGCTCTTCCATCCATGCAGGATCCTGCAGCATTTGTCCCATTTCAGTGAAGCTCTTGACAAACACCTCATGATGATGTGAGCAGAAATTGAGCCAGACACCTGATGCAGAGTGTGTGTCAGTTGAGCTCTTTCGTGGTAAGCTGCTCTTTGTGCTCCACCATATGGCCCACGTCGCTGCTGCATCAGGATAATAGGCTTAGTCCTGGAGGAGCCTGAGTGCCATTGAGCAGGGCTGCTCTGCTCCAGGAGGCCTGGTGGCTAAAAACAATGTCCTTCAGCCAGTATAAAATATAAAAGTCTGGCAGCTTCAAAACTAATATATTAGTTTCAGGCTGCATTTCAAAACATGTTATATAAATCAGATAAAGTACGAGTCAAATCATATGTTGCTTGTTTCCCCCTTGGCAACAGCCCACTGTTACAATAAGTTGCTTAGATTTAGATAGAAAATGACCACTGATTGGCAAATGAGCTTTACGTGGCTTTTGACCTTTTCAGCTGGAGTATGAGGACTCAGGCTCTGATTTCTGTGATGAGGACTGTCTGGGGAGGGGCGGTCCTCTCATTGTGACTGACTACAGAGCAGCAGGAGACCGCTTCGACCTGAGTGAAATCTTCATCTCCAACGAGGAGTACTACAGCAAGCTGGAGGAGCTGAAGAAGGCCCACCTTCACACCATGGCTGAGCTGGAGAGCATGTACCGGCGGAAGCTGCAGCTCAAGGCCATGGAGCCTCTGGACATGGCAATGCTGGCGACGGGGCACAGGTTGGTGGCTTTTGGTCAAGATTATGTAAGGGACTTGAAGTTAATCATGTTGGGATTCTCATGTCTGTATGTTGGTCACTCACACAGATTTTTTTGCACATTTGCATCACTGCACTGTCCTAAAACAACAACAAAACAACAAAAAGACGAAGCAGTAATGCAAATGTTAAAGCTTGATCTTACTCCTCTTGGCCCAAAGGGGGTGCTATAGCAACGTTTTAGAACACAGCAGCCTAAAGGGTCAGTTCACCCAAACCACAAACATAGTTTCTCATTCACTGCCAGTGGTATTTAGCCGTGTAGATGTTGTTGTTTTATGTGAACTGGATTTTGAGATATCTACCTCTGAAACTTCTGCTGCCACTTCAGTATCATGGAGGTAAATGGGATTTTGTTTGTGCTGCTTAAAGCAAAATGAAAATGGCATTTGAAAAACTCAACTGCAATGTGTCTTTTCAGAAATAATGTCTCAGTTGCTTTGGATAATCCACAAATCATGCTGTCAGTAGTTTTCACAGGAGCTATTTCTAAAGTAGAAAGTAGTTACGATGTAAACTGTTGGCATTGAGGTCTGTAGATTATTAAGTACCTGAGAATTGTTTGTGGAAAAACACATTGCTGTTGAATTTTTTGTTAATCTTCAGTTCTTTGTGCAGCTCAAATTAAATCTCAGTGATGGATATCGCAAAACCTTAAAAAAAAAACAAGTGCATGGCAAAAACGATTGATCTCGTGATCAGTAAGTGAGAAAATGTGTTTTTGTGTAATTTCGGTGAACTGATCCTTTAATTCATCATAACACTTGCACCAGCAGAGGCACTGCGTCTGACTTTTGGAATAAGACAAAAGTGGCTCTATAAATTTCTTTTTTAAAGATTATTTTTAATCTTTTTTAGACAGCGACAGTGAAGAGGTAGACAGGAAATGGGGGAGAGAGAGGGGTATGACATGCAACGAAGGTCGCCGGCTGGAATTGAACTGGCGAAGGTTGCGACCATGTGACCATGTGGCAATTGTGAGCTCTATGTTACATTATGCAGGCGTAATTATAGCTGAAATGATTAATCAATTAATTGAAAAATAAACATCAGATTAGTTGATAAAGAAAATAATTGTTAGATGCAACTCTGAGTGCAATTGAATTGAGCATGTTAATGTTGCTCATGAGATGATTTATAATAAGATAGTATTATGAATTACAAGAATACCAGCTCAAAATTTCACTTAATGTGAATTTATTAAAGATTAAAGAAACATTTGAAACATTTTTTCCCCATTTTTTCCTGAATTAACTGTTTACTACATTTTGATATGGTGAGTTTGAGTGATTTTCTGAGTATTAGGTGCTTTGTCATATTAACAGTTATTGATTTTTTTTTTTTGGTAGGCTACCGTGGTCGAACACAAGCCCTGCAGCTTCACGCCGTTTGAGGAAGTCACACTCTGCTGTTGAACTCAGGAGGGGCTCCCCACAGTCACACTCTTCCGACGAAGATGAAGTAGCCGGTAACGATGTGGAGAAAGGCCTGCTTTTTTCTCCTAAAGAACACATCAAGAACATGTGGCGGGATTTTAAGCTGTCCCCTCAAAGTCGCCACCTGTCATCCTCCTCGCTGCACAGCCTGCCGGGAGACCAGAAGAGACCGCGACAGGGAAAAGGAAAGACGAGGCCGGGGCATAAAGACGGAGAGCAGGAGCATTGGAAGCACAGAGTGACCGTCCCGAAACCTTTCCAGATGATGCTGCGTGAGGCTGACAGGCGAAAGCGTGGCATAAAGACGCGTTCAGAGATCGAACAGGAGAACGCAGAGCTACGACGGCAGCTAGAAGAACTGACAGAGTGCCAGAGAAAGTTCCGTGCCAGCCCCGTACCGGCTCATGTTCACCTCCCGCTTTATGAAGAGCTGCAGGAGCGGAACGAGGAACGACGGCGATCAATGAGAGAGCGAGAAGATCAGCATCAGCACACCATCCAGAAGCCCTTCAGCTTCCTGGAGAGGGAGCGATTGAAGAAGGAGCAGAAACAGCTGTGTCACCCACAACCATCCGACCAGGAGAAAGTCAAACCCTTCAAGGCCAAGCCTGTGCCCAAGGCGGTGTACGCAGCAGCATCAGGGGAGCAGATGAAGGAGGAGCAGCTGTATCGGTCTATTAAGATACAGATGAGAGCTGAGGAGATGCTCCACAGTGCTTCGATGCCTGCCAGTATGCTCACACGACGACTCAGCGAGCGCAAGAAGACCAAAGACAGCAGCACAGTAGCCGGAGGGGACAACGACTTCTCCCATAGGCCCCATATTAACAAAGAGGTACCTGACTTCAACGCCAGTTACCGACGCTTCCAGAAACAGCTGGAGAAACAAAAAGAGGTGAAGCCTACGACTGCATGCGAACCCTTTGAATTGAGGACATCACAGATCACTTCGCACCGTGAACGCATCCTGGCTGACATCGAGAAGGAGCAGAGCAGCCCTCGGATGCAGCGCTGGCCGTACATCAGCCCCAGGCCATCTTGGACGCCAAACTCAAGTCTCTGTTCGTCCCTCTCTGGCAGCCTGGAGCTCCTGCCTACCAAAGTCACAGATGCCACCAAAAAGCGCCATGAGGCCGTGAGGTACCATTTTAGGGCTCCAAAGGCTTCCACCATTTTAGTTGAGACATCCTCAGAACTGTCCTGTTTAGACATCGAGACCTCAACAGTTGCCTTCTGTGTTTGAAATCCCCAAAGGCTGAATTTTTGTGGAACTCCTTTTCCCAACATCCCTGCAGTATGTTTACAACCCCACACCCACTCCAAAACAGTTTCTACACCCATATCCTCAACTATCTGCCCCCAGCCCTCCCGAAGTCCCCATCCCATCCAAACCTTCCTGCACCTGTGACCAGATTGTCTCCCTGAGTAGAAAGGTGCTGGAGCAGAGGAAGAAGGCCGAGGAGGAGGAGGAGCGGTGGAAGGAAAGGCAGAAGCAGAGGGAGAAGAAGCTGCAGAGGGTGGTGGTGAAACGTGCCCAGGCCAACGACCCCCACCTGGCCCTCTCACAGACGCACCAGACCAAACTCAAAGAATTCAGGTACCCTAAAAACATCATGACTACAGCTGAACTGTTGTTGAGCGGAAAGGAACAATCCATAATTCTGTGTTCTCTGCAGGAAACAAGAGCTTCAGCGCAGGAAGGAGTACCGGCAGGAGATTAAACAGATGCAGCAGAGAGTGAAGGGGAGGCCGCTGCTGTTGGAGCAGGTTGCACAGGTGAACATCAACATCCAAACCAGACTTCTGTATGACCACACCCTAAGACACAAACACAGTGTCATTACAGCAAATTGTGTGCCTTCACAAACAGCTCTTGGACCAACATTTGTATGTACAAGCCTTAATGCGGTAGAACATTTAAACAGAGATAGATGGTTGTCCATTAATCCCATAGTTGGCAGTTCGATCCCCGGCTCCTCCTGTCCACATGTCGTGGACAGTGTCCTTGGGCAAGACACTGAACCCTAAGTTGCTCCTGATGGAGGCCAGCACCTTGCATGGCAGCTCCGTCACCATCTGTGTGTGAATGTGTGTGTGAATGAGACCAATCTGTAAAGCGCTTTGGGAACCAATAAGGTTGAAATGCGCTCTGTAAGTGAAGTCCATTTACTATTAGCCAATAAATTAACACCGAACTAAAGGTTCAACGATGTTCCTGCATCAAACACACAGAAAACCAGACCATTTGTTTGTCATAGGTGAATAGGGATATTCTGACTAAATAAATTGAAGTCTATAAAATAATCCCAGTACAATACTTTATCTAAATAGATCCTTTCTTAACAGTACTACAAAGTGCTTTACACATAAAAAGATGCCTAAAATCATTGAAACAACTAATACAATGTACACACTGAACAGAGACGAGAAGACAAGAAATATATCTAGTTAGAACAAGAAATGTAAAATGGTATGTGAACAATTAAATTATAAACAATTACAAATGTATTAAAAAATGTGGTTTTCAAAAGAGATTTACATGAAGATAATGAGGTAAGAAAATATGCTTTTGGTGCATTTAGTTGTTGGGTAGATTTTTCAACTCTTTATGGATAACTGTGAAAAAGCAGATGCTGTATTGTGACCAATTTCAACATCCCCAGCAGCAGCAAATACATCTGAGTGTAGTGCAACCATAAGTTAAATTCAGAACATTAATGGACTACCACCTCAGAGTGCAACATTGCATTACCACAAGTGCTGTGTTATTTTAGCTTTGATTACCATGTCATTGCTCACACTAACTTTCTGAACGTGCTTTGATAACAGAGGAATGCCAAACAGGCTGCAGAGAAGCGCTACACAGACGCCCTGCATGGATGTGATCTGACTGAAGAGTTCATCAGCAGCAAGGCAGCCAAATCAGCATCTGCACGCAACGCCTCCCCGTCCAGTGACAGCAAACAGAGGTAAATCTGTCACGGTCAGTTGACTGACCAAGCCAGTCTGATGCTTAAAGTAAAGAAAACTAAAAGTATGGTAGACATGAAACGTCTGGGAGGGACTGCGATGAGCGATTTAGTCAATAAAATGTCAAAAATAAGCTGAAAATGTTGTGTAACGCCAGCAATTAAAGCTTCCAAGTACAAACATACAAAATTTCATTTGTTGATTTCTATAAGTGAGAGCACATACCAACAAAATCACATTTTATCATGAATTAGTTCTTGTTAATCAGTGGTAAATGCCTTTGTTTATTGGTTGCCTGTAAAGCATGTTTTATGCTATTTTGAAAAGAACAATGTATAAAAGGTTGTTTGTGTGATTACTATAAATAAGAGTACAGCCATATTTAAGGCCTAATGGTGCAATTGACTCTCTTATCAGAAGCTGATAGTGTTCTTCTGTTTGTTAGTGACCAAGAGGAGCTGGACATGTGTTATGAACCCGTTCACTACAGAAAGGTCTTCCTGGATGATGAAGACGTGGACGTAGATCCAGACGAAAGGGAAGGAGGGCGAGAGGAAGAGGAGAGTGATGAGGCTTCATTAAACCATCGTGATGGAGAGGACGCCGGCAGTCACCACTCAGATCAGGATGGAGATCATGGAGATGATCATAACTATTCAGATGAAAGTTACCACTACTCAGACGACCATGAGAATTATTCAGACGACAACGAACACAATGCTGACACTAGACAGGAGGAAGCAGGGGAGTGATGTCATCAAACGTGATGATAGACAAGTGGCCCGCACCGTTGCTATGTTCAGAAACTCTGAAAGAGAAAACTGAACACATCAAGTGAGGAGGAACACGGGAGAAGAAGCTTCTTTTTTCTTTAAGAATGAGAAGATGTTATGTTTTATTGTAAATACTGTGCACGTAAGAATGGAAAATTTGATATCTTTAACCTGAGGTGAGAAGATTGATTGTGTCTGAAATCACTTCCTTGTTTACTCGTTGACTCATTTGTTTACTCTATAGTGAGCAGTTCATTAAGGTTTTGGACACTTTTCAATCATCATCATTTTGCATCATTAGTGACAGATGTAATTTTGCACAAATGTAATTGTAATGCATTGTGGGATTTCTAACAAAATGTATTTTGAGTGCACAATAAAAAGTTTCACACTTGAGGAAGTGATTTTGGACACAGCCATAGGCCATATGCACAGTACACACTTTGACTCGTCATAGCAGAAAAAGCACAGGTGTTGCTTATAACATTAACGATGGCTCTGTTCTATTCAAGGGTCCCAGTAAGCCCTAACCGTAACGTTGCGTCCCAAATCCATGCTATATACTAATTCTAAACAGTATTTACTCCATACTTATTCTCATAATATACTGTTTTAGCCGTTAGTACACAAAAAAATCAACATACCTAACCATTTTCTAGTAACAGGAAATGATACGTGCAAAACCAATTGTGTCAATCAAACTGCAACTTTGGAATGTCACTGAAAATTAAACTTCACTTTCTTAAGATTTAATACTTGTTTCTCAGTTTTGCCAAGATTTTTCTGGAGCTGTCTCACCACCATTCACAATTAATCCATTTCCTTTGTGCATTTCTTTGTAGGAGAATAGTGTACATCAACCGTATTTAGTATGCATGCTGTCTGGTTCAAATATACTTTATTTCATCACATTTCCAGTGTGAACAAACCACATACTAAAAGTAAAAACCTGTATAAAATGAGTATGTAGTATGGATTTGGGACACGCCACAGGACTTTGAAACCAAAGCAGCTAAATGTAATTCAGCCATTAATTTTATTATTTACAGCTGTGCTTTTGCTAATGTGACAAAAAAGTCTTCCATTAAAAGGCCTGATTTCAATGAGCTAACAGTTATAAGAGAAAATAAATGAATAATAATGTATCTGTAATGTTTATGGCTTTCAGTTACGGGTTTTGGGATATATACACTCGTGTTATTGGACGGCACTTTGGATAAAAGACTATCAAATGACATGCATGACCTCACAGATGTGGACTAATATTTATTGCTGGATGAAACACTTATTCAATGTTTTTTTTAGTCATCATGACCTTGTTTAAGTCGCGCTTGACCATCTACAATAAAGCCACTTATTCAAAAACGACCACTCATTTGATTTTGTTACGAATTTAAGTTACTGATTATTGTTTTAGGGCTTCTGTGTTGATATTCTCCTTACCAGAGGTCAAACTGGAGCAAACACAGAGGGAGGGAGGTTGAGCTAGATTGACAGCTCCACCCAGCCTATGATACAGCATGACGACTGCACCAGCACAACCAATCAGACGCTGAATGGGCGGGTACATAGTCCAAATTTTACGCGGCGCGCGACGGGCCGAAACACCGAGAATGAATATCCCGGTCTCAACCGGTTTCAACCGGTCCGTGGTTGGAAGCATGAGCTTAGAGGAAGAGCACACTTGCACGCATTAAAACATCTCTGCTCTCCAACAGTGTGTGCGAGTAGAGCCAGAAATAAAAACGAGACTCTTTCACTTCGTGATTATGACCCGGAATACCGCTCTAAGTTTGACTCCGTGAATCTGTGTTGTTAGCTTAGCTTACATTAGCCAGCAGACCTGACCCATCATTGACTTTTCCATTAGCACGCTAAGTTGCTATTAGCCTGATGGGAGTCGGCTGTAATCACTGATAGCTAAAGAAAGATATGTTTCAGACTGGCTGAAGACAAGAAACAATATGCTGTGGTAAACTGCGGAGAGCTTTTAATACATCGCCAAGAATCGATAAGTATCCAGCGTAACGGTATTTTTAAATTGGCGCTGTTAGTGTCATCCAGGAAAGCTAACATTAGCTTTTGGCTATCGAAGGTTAGGAGCATTGTAACGTGTGCCATGAGATAACGTTGCACTGTTGTTTTCAACGCACTGAGAGGATTAATATTTCAATCTTCAGCTACAAGTCACATAAGTGAACCAACACTTGTTTTCGACGAGCGGACAGGACACACCAGGTAAGTTAAGCCCGATCAGCTTTAACCTAACTTACCCATCGTCGTGAGCTAACGTTAGCATCCGTCAGTTTCAAAAGTAAGGTGGTGTTTTTGTTTGGGGGTTAACTAGCGGTTACACAAACCAAACATGATATAGCGCATTGTAGCCGGGGCACTTGTATCTCCACGATCTGCTTTCCACTATGGCTAACGCATTTTAATTGCTCTCAATAGTCGTAAAACAGGACTATCAGTCGGGTTGTGGTGAATTCAGCTCTACACCCAGTTAGCCAGGTGGGGGCGTTGTTTCATCCTTTACAAGTCTATGATTTGTTTCAATGGGTGTCATAAATGGACCACGAGGGCTGACTGAAGCTTCAGGCTGGCTGCTTTGACACAGTTTGGCTGAAGAAGAATATTCTTCTACTTGATTCAGACTAACTACTACAGAACGTGAAAGGAAAACTAACCATGCTTGTGGTACCTAAATTCCCCACTTCCAAATACTCATACATCAATTAAATATCATGTAATATAGTATTTAAAATATTAGTAAAATATGTAAGTATTACTAATACTCAAAGCTTTAGTTCCTTCCTGTAATCTCCACCTGTAGATGTGTTTTTTGTATGTTTCAGTAGAAGTTAAAATAATTTCTCCTCCCCTCCTCTCAGAAGCTCTATGCCAGCAGAAATGACGATGTTGGCCGATCACCCAGCCAGACAGCTGCTGGACTTCAATCAGAAACTGGACATCAACCTGTTGGACAATGTTGTCAACTCCATGTACCATGACATTGGATCCCAGGTGAGGACTGCTCCCCTCCACTGTGGGCTTCCGGACCACTTCAAGTGTCCGAATGCGATTCACATGTAGTCGGTGCAAAGCTGTGACATTTGATTATAAACAAGCGCCTCATGGGTTAAATGTATATTTGTTCTGTGAAAAAAATGAAGAATTTGTTGCTTAGCTTAACCATGCAGCTTTTAGGGGAGGTCAGATGGAATATGATGTGTAAACTTGGGGGAAATATACCCACAGTTGATCTCTTAAAACCTAAAGATTCATGGCCTATAAATTGTTTGCCGTGTTGCTCTCTTGTAGCAACGAGTGGCCCAGGAAGTTCTCACCAACCTGAAGGATCATCCAGACGCCTGGACGCGGGTCGACACCATCCTGGAGTTCTCTCAGAACATGAAGACTAAAGTACGTACCTGACGTGTACTGATCAAGTAACAGAGAAAAGCTATGAACTCACATCAGCTGCTTGTTGACAGCCTCTCAGGGCCGATGTAATAACGCAAGCTGGTGTTTATCAGTTTATCCACATCAGGCCACGGCTCTCAGGGCAGTGAGGTTTGAGTATTTACTCTGCTTCAGTTCAACTGTTCTTATTGGATTTTCTCCAGCTAATGGAAGCTTACTCTGTTTTCATTTGTGGTTATCTGAAAAAATTTAGTTTTTCCCTCTTTTTTTGCTGCATCTGTGGTGTGGGCCATTAGTTGTGATGATATTATCAGTGCTGTCAAATGTTGATTTTCTGTTGTTTTTGAGTTTCTCTTGGTGTCGCTGTTGTCTTTAACTGTCCAGTTATGGAGGCTTTCAATGCTTATGCCAACAATCCACAGTTCTTCCCTTGTAGTACCACAGGTGCTGCTGCCAGTAATGTTAAATGCTGCAAATAGAACAGCAAATAGATTAGTTTTCAGCAGCTTGAACTAGGGCAGATCTCTACTGTGTCGTAACAAGAGATATTACATCTGTTAAGTAATTTACAAACAGCCCAGTCATTTCCATTCATTTTAATTTACATGTTTGTGTAAGGATGATGACTACAGGGGCAGGAATAGCCCAAAAACGGACGCAGATGGGGCACACAGTTCTGTTTGTACTACATTGAGTATCACACATGTTTTTCTGTGTGTGTGTGGTCCGTGCCTACAGTCATTGGGTCATAAGTTTTGGGCCGCAAGCGGCTGAACATTTATGGCGTGACAGTGAAAATACCATATCGTGGTTTGTTGTTAATTAGCTCTTGATGAGAGTGATATGTCTGATAGCTGTAATATGTCTCACTTTTTCTCCCAGTATTATGCACTGCAGATTCTGGAGACAGTCATCAAAACACGCTGGAAGATTCTGCCTAGAAATCAGTGTGAAGGTCAGTTTAATGACATTAAATAAAAAGGTGTTTTCTGTCTGAGATGTGTTGCTTGTCAGAGAAATGCTAGTTGCATTTTCCATTAAAATTCTTTTATATATATATATATATTTTTTAAATATTTTCAGGCATCAAGAAATACGTTGTGGGGTTGATCATCAAGACTTCTTCTGATCCTGCAAACATGGAGGTGAGGTTACATTAATGTAAGATATTGAACTTTGTGCTGCTCGATACTGACGTGACTGTTTTTATGTTCATTTGCAGAAGGAGGGAGTGTACATTTCAAAACTCAACATGATCCTCGTGCAGGTAAATAAACATTTGATAGTTCACGAACAATGACTGACACGATGTGATGATGAGGCCGGTGACACAGACCTCTTCTTCTCTGGACTGGTTTAGATCCTGAAGCAGGAATGGCCCAAACACTGGCCCACCTTCATCAGCGATATCGTGGGAGCGAGTCGGACCAGCGAGAGCCTCTGTCAGAACAACATGATCATCCTCAAGCTGCTCAGCGAGGAGGTTTTTGACTTCTCCAGTGGCCAGATGACCCAGGTGAAGGCCAAGCACCTCAAAGACAGGTAACTGATAGAAGTCAATGTACTGTGACTTATGTGAAGTGAAGAGTTGTTGGTGTAGTTTGGTTTTCTGTTCTGTCCTCTACTTCTGCAGAAAAATTCAGACATCAATTTGTGCATGCATTTCTTCCCAGCCTTGTAAACTGCTGGTGAGTTGGTTTGTCTCCAACGCACACAGCTGACCGTAAACAGGCGAGAGGCCGTGTATCAGATTCTGAATGAGCTGTATACATGTCCAAAGAATGCTCCTAAAACATAATAATATAATATTGCCATATCCCACATGTCTTAGTTGGAAAATGCTACATTCAGAATTAGGCCTAATTCAGAATATCCAAACAGAATATGCTTTTTCAAATTCGGAATAATAGTGGAAAATTAGTGTGCATTTAAACATAGCCAGTCAGAGCTGCAGCAGCCATGTGGGAAATCAAATTGTGGAACTTTTCCTCATTTCAGAAATCGTCCGATAGCTAGGTCATTGATCATTTGGGCAGTTAGTCAGGTGCCGCCACACCCTCAACCTGAACGTCAAACGAAAGCTGATCTGGGGGAAATTGGTCGGGGGGGCGACCAGTTCAGGATTAAAATCATAGTAATCAATCAATACAGTGTGTGCCAGCTTAAGACATGACTGATGATCCCTCCTCTTTGTTTTTCAGCATGTGCAACGAGTTCTCCCAAATCTTCCAGCTGTGCCAGTTTGTGATGGTAAGACAAGATCTCAGTATCTGCCTCTGACGTTTTAATAAATACCACAATCTATTCTCACATGTATCTTCTTCTTCTGTGTAGGAGAACTCCCAGAATGCCCCGCTGGTCCATGCCACGCTGGAGACTCTCCTCCGCTTCCTGAACTGGATTCCTTTAGGTTACATCTTCGAGACCAAGCTCATCAGCACTCTGGTCTACAAGGTAACCTAGTTAATATCCGTTGAGTTAATTTAGGTGAAACAGTTGTGTAATTGGCCAAATCAGAATCAGATCGTCTTTATTGTCCATCAAAAGCTGACAAGTAAAAAGTCTACGTACGCTGACAGCTGCACATTGAGAGCTGCTCTGGCAGAAGTTTTTAAAAGGAGTAGAGCTGCTTAAACAGATTTTTACATGGACTAGATACTCCCATGGATTTTGTTTTTTTCTTATTATTTTTAAATCAAGAGTAATTCTAAGAAGTTCAGTAACATTTCAAATCTGCTTTGGTGCTTAAGAAACCAAACTGTAGGTCTGTCTGTAAAGCATGGAAAAGGACAGTTTTTCAGAACATTTAATGAACCAAAAATCCACTAAATATTTTGAGGAAATTTTGATTGTCAGGAAATTATTTGCCAAAATAAGCAAAAACATTTACTGGTTTTAGCTTCTCTCATATGTAAGGATTTGCTGTTTTTATATCACTGATCTGAATATCTTTGGGGCTATTTTGTGGTTTCACCTCGCGCTCTGGGAAATTGCTACATTTTTTAATTCTTCCATTTTATAGACCAGGCCATTAACTGATGAATTAAAAAAAAATAAACTGATTGGTTGTTTGATTATAAAAGTAATCTTTAGTTGCAGCCCTAACTTAGTCTGCATTTTGTCACACATCTGCCTGTGAACTCCTTAATCCTGAGCCACTGCCTCTATCAGTTGTGTGACCTGCAGTCAGGGCTGAAAATCAGTGGGTTGATGGATGCAAACACTGAATTCTGAAACTGCCATTTTACATATAAACACGAGTAGGAGTACTGACTGACTGACACTACAGACGGGACAGTTAAACTGACAGTTCAACACTGACCTGACTTGTTTCGTTGGTGTGTTTCAGTTCTTGAACGTGCCCATGTTTCGCAACGTGACGCTGAAATGTTTGACAGAGATCGCAGGAGTGAGCGTCAACCAGTACGAGGAGCAGTTCGTCAACCTGTTTACCCTCACCATGTGTCAGCTCAAACAGGTACAAACACAATCATTTTGAGTGGTGCTTAAGTTGATTGCACTCAGTATGATTACACACAAGCAAACTTCATGTGCTTGCTCTGTTATTACACACACAAACGTCAGACTTGCTGTCAGCCTGTTATTGCACACAAACGCACACACACTTGTGGAAACAAATAACACGTCTGTGGGCCGAGTGATGGGACAACACAGCTGAAAGCCGTACAGGCAAATTCCAACAAGCACGAGTGGAACACTTAGTATAGTTTGTTTTGCGTGTTTGTATATGTTAGTATTGTTTGTTCAGAGAATCCTATATTCACAGCGAGGTTTTGGTCCCGTTGACCCCACTCAGCTTACTGTATATACAGGATTAGCTGACAGAGGTGTGGTTGCTAACACCTCGACACACCTGTACAGAGTATGCTTTTACAGACTGAGGCTAAAAAGATGACGAGCAACACAAAGAAATACATTACTGTCGCATTAACTAATGCTTTTCTGAATGAAACATGTTTTAACGTCAGAATATTTTTTACTGTGTAGACACCCAGAATGTCATTTAATGCCCATGTCATTTTGATCAGGGTGAAAAGCAAACAGACTTTATTGATGTAGCACGCCAAAACACAACTTACAGAGTGCAAGTGAGAAAGAGGGAATAAAATACAAGACAAAAACAGACAAAGTGCACAAATGCAGATGTTTTAAAATGATGAAAACAAGTGGGGAAGACACTTAAAGAGCTGATTTAAAGCAGCAACAACAATGTAAATTCAAATTTGACATCTATGTTAAATGTAATATCGATTCTGTTGTATTCCAGTTTCACAATGAGGATCAGGTATCGGTAGGCACAAATTGTTTTAAATATGATTCATCAAACATTTGAACTATATGGAAGTCATGACTTGAATAACGGATCACCTGTCTTTCAGGAAACAAATCATAATCTTCACTCACTCCACCTGGTCTCTGTGTATCTACCATCAGCATACACAGTGACCAGAAAAGGTCAAATTAAACAGTATTTCACTATATATA
>LKNJ01002060.1:37639-110605 GCA_002120245.1 Maccullochella peelii
ATATAGAGGGTGAAAGTTCAAAATCATAACTCAAAGTTAGCTTACCGTTTTTTCCCAAAGCATTTAACCCCGTCTCATGGTCTTCCTCACCACATAGTGTTTGCAGGGTTGCTTTGTTAGTTTTAGGTCTAGTTTTCTTGGGTGGTCTCATGGCTCAGTGGTTTAAGACTAAACCTGTTTACAGTAAATGCAATGTCCTCAAACACAACACACTATGGATGCAATTATGGCAAAACAAAAGAGACAAAATAAAGTTTGAGTGTAAATAAATAAAGGTGAGTTTGTGAAGTCATGTTTTGTCGTCTGGTCAGATGCTGCCTTTGAACACTAACATCAGAATGGCCTACGCCAACGGGAAGGACGACGAGCAGAACTTCATCCAGAACCTCAGCCTGTTCCTCTGCACCTTCCTCAAAGAACACGGCCAGCTCATCGAGAAGAGACCCAACCTGCGAGAGACACTCATGGAGGTAGGAGGATGAGGCGGATCCCTTTCTGTTCCATCAGAAAAGGGGCTTTCATTACAGAAAGACATTTTCAGTTTAATTTTTCATGTGGAAAAGTGAACTTAAATGATAGTTGGGGTCTGGTTGAGTAAACAAACTCTCAGCTGGTGGCTTTTAGTCATTTCCACCTCTGCTTTAGTTCTTAGAAAGAAAACTCCCCCTCACATTCAGTGACTTCCCTGCCTCTCCTGTGTTTCCTTGCATGTGTTGTCCTGATAAAACCTTAACCCTAACATACATTTGGGACCGATTACAGTGGGAAGGACCACCTTCCTGTGCTTGTATCCACATGTATAAATACTTACTTAGAGATAATTCTTTCAGGAGGAGACTGAGGCCTTGTTCATACTACCAGCCCAAATCTGTTTTTTGGCAAATCCAGATTGTAACCAGATTGCTTTTAGAAAGTCTGAACAGCAAAAAAACACACGAAATCGGCTCCAGGCCACATTTGGAGGTGGTTTGAAATGCGATTCCAATCGGATGACTACAGTTGTTTCTCAGTCTGGAGGCTCAAATTGGATTTCAGAGTGTCTTTTGCGTCACTCGCAACGCAACACACATCGACGACCACAAATCCAGAGTGACAGAGGTGCATCAGAGCGGCTGCATACCCGCAGAACTCCTCGGTCGCTGAGTTTGTCTGGTGCGACGGAGGAGTTCTGCACCGCGACTTGACAGCGTGATTGTTTGGAGGGCGAGATGAGGAATCTCCGTTTCTCACGCTTCCACGTTGGAAAGCAGCGCCACCAGCGTACATAGTTACTGACGCCTACGTCNNNNTTACCACAGCAACCCACGCAGATAGGTTGGTGATGTCTGGACTCACACATCCGATCTGATCACTCGCTACTAACAGTGCGGACAGTCTGTCTTAAAGATCTGACTTGAGAAACAAATCTGAAATTTTGAAATAATGAATCAAATATGTAATGTAACAATAATATGTTTGTTTCATAATGTCACTTGTAATCAGTCAAGACAAACAGGGCAAAGCCAGCCAATCACAGTTGTGAATCTGCTCATTCAGACTCAAGCAGCAACCTTTTGTATTTAATATTTAACACTACAGTTTTCCATTAGATGGAGTAAGAAATAAAATGCAATAAACTCCATAAATAATAAACTGAACCAAAGAAGGGAGTGTATTCTGAATCTATACTGTGCGGCGATAGTACCTGGCAGTAAGTAAAGTTCACGTTATTTAGTCATTTATGTGTAACCCAGATATTTTGCTCTGGTGGGAAAGTTCATCCATCACAGCAGGAGAAACACGACCCCAGCAAACATCAGTGGTTTAACTTGTTATTCCTCTTTGTACTCTTATCAAATCATCCAAAAGGAAACATTTTGCAGTGATGTAACATGTGCTGTACACTGGAGACTAAGCACTGTTAGTACTGTTATGTGACCTCACCACACTTTGCCCCGCCCTCAGGCCCTGCACTACATGCTGTTGGTGTCAGAGGTGGAGGAGACGGAGATCTTCAAGATCTGTCTGGAGTACTGGAACCACCTGGCAGCAGAGCTCTACAGAGAGAGCCCCTTCTCCACCTCCACCACCCCGCTGCTGTCCGACGTCCCGCCTCGCAGACACCTCTATCTGCCTGTGCTCTCCCAGGTACGGTTGTCACCGCCACACTGAGACATTCAGACACAGACTATAAACAGATTCATGTCGCAAATGGGAATAGGACTGCAACTAATGATAACTGTCATTGATTGATTAATCTGCAGATACTTTTTTCAGTCAAACGAATAAGCATGTGGTTTGTAACATGTGAGGAAATTGTGAAAAATGCATTCGGATTTACAGGCACAGTGTGATGTCATCAGATTTAAAGATAGATAATTCAAAGATATTAACTTTGCTATCACATAAGTCAGAAAAAGCAACAAATACTGTCATTTTAGAAGCTGGAACCAGAGAATATTTGGCATTTTGTTCTTGAAAATTACTTCAAAATTGACAATTGATAGTGATCTAAATAATTGCCATTTTTTCTGTTAGAAGTCTAATCAATTAATAATTTCTGCTCTAAATATAACTTAGTATATATACTTTGTGTATTCTCCAAATGTGAAACTGAACATCGTGTGATGTTTTTCTGCTGTGGATGTCGGGCTGCACAGTTATGGACCAAATGCAAAACATGATTATTTTGATCATTATTCGTATTTAAAGTAAGTTAAATTAAAGTTAGTTAAAATTAGGGTATAAAATAATGATTATTCATCTGTCTTTGTCAACATAATACATTTATTGAGTGCAAACATTTAAAAATGACTGAAAATTTGCCGTCACTTTATCACTGTACTTAAACATGTTTCAAATTAGGAAGGTTGGTCAGACGGCTCAATCAGAGGCTGTCACAGACTCTCATATCCAGTTTATTCCTCTTCTTCTCCTTGTAGGTGCGTTTGCTGATGGTGAGTCGCATGGCCAAACCAGAGGAGGTGCTGGTGGTGGAGAACGACCAGGGCGAGGTGGTCAGGGAGTTCATGAAGGACACGGACGCCATTAACCTTTACAAGAACATGAGGGAGACTCTTGGTAAGTTAATACATGTCTGTGGTGATAAATACATGGTTCTGTTTCAGATACACACATTAGAAAATATCAATTAATCAAACCAGTTCTTTTAATGTTTAAACATTTCCCAGGTAGTGTAAATGTATGTATGGACTGTCTACTAATTTCCCAACTCTGTATTTGAAGCTATCACTGAGTCAGAGGGAAGAATTAATGTTTATTACACTGTTTATTAATGGTAACCGAAACCATTAGCATTGTCAACATAGCACACACACAGAACAAGTAACCTGACATGAGCGGTAGCTGCATGTGAAAGTATCCTCTATGTATTTCTCACACCGTGGACTCATCCGTCCCTCTCTGTGTCTGCAGTGTATCTGACCCATCTGGACTACGCCGACACTGAACGCATCATGACAGAGAAGCTCCACAACCAGGTGAACGGCACCGAGTGGTCGTGGAGGAACCTGAACATGCTCTGCTGGGCCATCGGCTCCATCAGCGGGGCCATGCACGAGGAGGACGAGAAGAGGTTCCTGGTCACCGTCATCAAGGTGGGACACACAGGCCATATTATATTGGCGTTAATATCCCTCATAAGCCTCTTTCACACATAGTTCCTGGTAAATTACTGTGATATCCTTTCATGCACAACTAGTGATTTTCACTATTCACACATGCAGCTACATTCAGGAACATTTCCATCTTGCGTCTTTTCACACGCCATGGCAACGGCAGAATAGATGGGGCAAGGGACGGTCCAACAGATGGCGGTAATCACCCATGAAAGCATTGGCAAGGCAACCATAAACAAGTCGCGGTTTGAAATATGTCATCAGTGGAGTCTTGTGATTGGTTCGCTCAGTGTTCCTCAACATGTCAGGGATGGACTAACAAAAGCCCATTTGACACATCAAATGGGCTTTTGTTAGTTGGTCCAACTACAAGTGGCGGCTCACCGGTGTGTGTCAACATGTGACAGAAGTATTTAATGAGCTAACTCCTGCTGAGTCCAGTTTAATCAAACCTAATTGCTTTCTCTGTAATCCTAGACCATTTCTGCCAACCAGTTATCGACGCAGCAGTTATGTGTGTTGAACTGTGAACAACGTCAACTGATTGTGTATGTTATGTGCTCAGGACCTGCTTGGCTTGTGTGAGCAGAAAAGAGGGAAGGACAACAAGGCCATCATAGCGTCCAACATCATGTACATTGTGGGCCAGTATCCTCGCTTCCTCCGAGCCCACTGGAAGTTCCTCAAGACTGTCGTCAACAAGCTGTTTGAGTTCATGCACGGTGAGAAACCGGAAACCTCTACACACACAAGATTGATCCTTGGGCCTAAATCTTTGAATCAAAAATCCAACGCGATTTGAAGTCTTAAATGCATCTTTATTGAATGCTGTCTGTCAGTGAATGAGGATTATCATGATTTTTTTTTTGTTGGTGTGTGTGGTTTGTCCTCTTCTTCGTCACACAGAGACCCATGACGGTGTGCAGGACATGGCGTGTGACACCTTCATCAAGATCGCCCAGAAGTGCCGCCGCCATTTTGTCCAGGTTCAGGTGGGTGAGGTGATGCCCTTCATCGATGAGATCCTCAACAACATCAACACCATCATCTGTGACCTGCAGCCACAGCAGGTCAGTCCCGTCTCTGGATTTCCTGTCATTAACGTTATTTATTTTTGTTGTTTTAAAATGCCATTATTTATAAGACACTTTGGGTTGCATTTTACACAAAAACTTTTCTTTGATGCCCCTCGTCTCCGCAGGTCCATACGTTTTATGAGGCCGTTGGCTACATGATTGGAGCTCAGACAGACCAGGCAGTTCAGGAGCTTCTGATAGAGAAGTACATGCTGCTGCCTAACCAGGTGTGGGACAGCATCATCCAGCAGGCCACCAAGGTGAGCACAGCAGGAGGACTGATCGATTTACAATCCACTGATGTTTCCTTAAATTTTCTCATTTAATGCAGCCTGTGCCCTGCTTTTGTTGAAAATGACTGCTTATGCTAAACTGTGGACTCTCTGCTGCAGAACGTGGACATCCTGAAGGACGCGGAGACGGTGCGTCAGCTGGGCAGCATCCTAAAGACAAATGTCAGAGCCTGTAAAGCTGTTGGTCACCCCTTTGTTGTCCAGCTGGGACGGATCTACCTGGACATGCTCAACGTCTACAAGTGCCTGAGTGAAAACATCTCCTCAGCTGTCCAGACCAACGGTTAGTTCCTACACGTGTGTGTTAAGTTGACTGGTAGTAAAAAAATAAATAAATAAAAGATGTCTATATTATAAAGATAAATAATCTTTTATGAAAACATGATTCAGGTGGCTCTTCTACAGGAGTAGAAAACAAAGCATGTGCTTATGATTGACAACATAATTAAACCACCATGAAACCTGTCAAGACCCACAGCTTTGTGAGCATATATAAGACCAGGGCTCTTTCCAGCTCACTACACAAAATATACTGTATGTGGTAGAGCTGGGCCATATGGAAGAAATACGCCATTATACTCCAGCCATGATGAAATGGCTTTTATAAAAAGATTTTTCTAATCATAATTATTTAGACTCACATGTCCTTAATGAAGAGATTTACAGTGATTCTATCATTTAACATTATTCATACTTTTGTCATTAAAGACGAAGTTTAATTGAGTCTGTGCTCTGTTGCCCGTGTCAGGGTACCTCGAGGAGTAGTACCAGAGGTGTTTTTTAGTTTTTTAAGAAAAGCACAAGTAAACAATAAACACAATGCCTGGCTTACAGGTCACCATTTTTCATATTTTCTTTTCCCACCCACCCACTACACAACAACACACATTACAGAGGGGGAAAAAAGTATAATAATAAAAAAAATAAAAAGGGGAGGACAGCGATAACCAATGAAAACTAATCCAATAATACTAACAGTAGGGCGAGTAAGTAGATGGCCAGGGGGAAAAAAGTAAATAAAGTAAAATAAAAATTTGAAAAACGCCTGCTTCAACATTGATTTAATGCATAGATAAGTTGATTCAAAATGTAAACGATGCTGTATTTTCTCCAGCAAGTATTAAAGACTTCAAATGAGGATTATTTACAGGGGATCCCATCATTTAAGACGTCATTTTGCTTTACTTGCAGGTTTCATTGATTCCTCTGTGTATGTGACTCTTTAACAGAAGTCATCAGCCATTTGGGTTTCTTTCTTTTTTGAAAGCGTCTATAACTGATATTTTACACTAACAATGTATCAAAGGACAATGTGAAAACAGTGTGAAAGGTGACTCTGGTAGTGATGAACCTACAGAGAATCATCTACTGAATCTGCTTGATAGTGAGTTTCAGCTCAGTGTTTATCTGTCAGGTTCATAAATTTACTGTTTTGGTTCCCTCTCAGTGCTCTCATAGTGTCGTACAAGGCAAAAAAAGCAGACAGACACAGTCAGAGACTAGCTGGTGAACACAGTGGAGCATTTAGCTTCAGATATTTCCCTCAGCAGTTGGTGGAGACCAATAACAGAGCTAACAGAGAGGGAATATTGGACAAAACATGACTCCAAATGAATGATATCGTTGCTCTGTAGCCACCGGATGTATAAATAATCAACTGTTTGCTAACACGGTCACCATATCAACTTAAAAGGGGATGATATGTCAATGCTGAGTTCACTTGTTTCCACTTCCCCTAAGTGTCCAGGTTTAAAAAAACGTCTTTTATCCTTTCTACAGGTGAGATGGTGACCAAACAGCCTCTGATCAGAAGTATGAGGACGGTAAAGAGAGAGACACTGAAGCTGATCTCAGGCTGGGTCAGTCGCTCCAACGACCCTCAGATGGTGAGGTGGCCTTTTTAAAGATTTTCCCCAGTCTATTCTGTAACAGAAGAAAGTTTTGAACTACGTGTTTTATATTTAAATCGGTGTCTAGAATGGCTTTTATTTTTAGCTGCGTTCCACACAAAGCATCCTGTGTTTAATTCACACAGTGAGGACACAACAATTTAGAATTTATGCCCAGTTCCTCCTCAATTTTTATAATTAAAAACATGTTTTCTGCACTGCAACCTGCACTCTAACCCTGACAAATGTCCCCCAAACACAGGTATATAATAACATTTTGAAAAAATATTAGATTCACATTAAAAATGGAAATAGTGCTTTTTGATTCCAAACCATTTTTTACTGTTTTATTGACAGTTACCCCCTTGTAAAGATCGGTTTTAACAAGGTTTTAACTAGTCTACATCATGTTAAAGTCACATTTCTGAGTATAGATGTGTTTGAATGTAGTAAATTGACATAATAGAGTTCTTATTTTACTCCATCTAATGAGGGCTTTCTTTGGGCCCCATGTCTACTCTTTCTGATCCAAAGTAGTTAATGGTACAGTCATGGAATCTGTGTTGTTCTGTGGTCCAGGTGGGGGAGAACTTTGTGCCCCCCCTGCTGGAGGCGGTGCTCATTGACTACCAGAGGAACGTCCCGGCTGCCAGAGAGCCCGAGGTCCTCAGCACCATGGCGACCATCGTCAACAAGCTGGGAGTCCACATCACGGGAGAAATCCCCAAGATCTTTGACGCCGTCTTTGAGTGCACTTTGAACATGATCAACAAGGTCGGTTTGAGCCATTTAATCACACCTGGTAGCAGGTGAAAACTCTTAGAAAACAGTAAAAATGTGAAATTACAGTTACAGACTTTAACTCCTTGTTGTTTTCCTCCTGTGCCATCAGGACTTTGAAGAATTCCCAGAACACAGAACCCATTTCTTCTACCTCCTTCAAGCAGCCACCTCCCAGTGCTTCCCGGCCTTCCTGTCCATCGCCCCGGCCCAGTTCAAACTGATCCTAGACTCCATCATCTGGGCCTTCAAGCACACAATGAGGAATGTGGCCGACACAGGTCTGAACTGGCATCCATCCTGTCAGATAGAGAGTTCAGTTCACACAAATATAGAGAATTCATTGAATTCAAACTGTCTTGGCAAAGGCTGAAATAGTTGGAAAGTGAATTAAGTCCATTACGGCATTGTTAGTGTAGGCAGTTTGTGTTGTATGTTCAGCCAGCCAAACCATTTTCCACTAAACCAAATTCCACTATTGGGAGGTTTTTAGAACCAAGCGTAGCATCGATGCTATGCTAGACATGTTCTACAAAACATTAAATAACTTTGGAACTGTTTATGACAGAGACGAGCTTTAAATTGTGTCTGAGCTGAATGGTGCATTCATGACAATCAGGTTCTGCAGGAACAGAAGCTTGCTGGCTCACTTCACATCTTGCCACTGTGATGGAAATATATGGACAGATTAGACTGTCTGTTATCCAATGACATATAACACTTAAATATTTACTCTCAGAGGTGATATTGACCAAAATATAAAGACAGCTCCAAACTGTATATATTGTCATATTGTCTACTGAAAAAGCGCGCAGGACACCATCCAATAAACGGCTGGAACTCACTGAGGGAAAAGGTGGATCTCCACCAAACTTCACATGGAGATCCAGAACACCTAAATCCAACTTTTAAACTTTCAAAGTTAATGCATGATGGTGACTTTCCACTGCAGCAGAAAGAACGAGCAGGTTCCCCTGAATCATTTGATGTGCAACACTTGTTACTGACTGAAAGAATAAACTCAGAATTGTCAAAAATATAAAACTTATGCCCATGTAGCTTTAAGAGGGTTAATAGGAAAAAAAACTACACCAATAACTATTTAAGATTTACTCAAATTTAAATATAGAGCATAGCTACACAGAATATGGATGTTGATACTTGGATCTATCAAACATCTTCCTCTTTAGATTGGAGAGGTCAAAAACAGGCTGTCATTGGACTGTAGGCAGTATTTTGAGGAGTTCCCATACAAGTCACATTCAGTATATTTTACCATTTCTCCTGGCCTCCTGCAGGTCTACAGATCCTGTACACTCTGCTGCAGAATGTGTCTGGAGAGGAGGCAGCAGCTCAGAGCTTTTACCAGACATACTTCTGTGACGTCCTGCAGCACATCTTCTCTGTGGTCACTGACACCTCTCACACTGCAGGTAAAGAGACTCACCTGGTGGCACCTGGCTGTGTGAAGATATATTCTAACCCTTGTTGATATCCCAAAACTCAAAAGATATAGTTTTGTTTGATTCTTATATAGAGTTTGCACACATTTGCTCTGTGATTAAAATGTAAGAATAAAGATGGGGCTACTTATTTCCTCAATTCTTTAATGTGTAAAATAGAATTGAATGCCTTCTCTAATGTTAGAGGGTACTCTGTAGGGTTTTAACAGCTTTTTGGGGCCCAATTTTATTAAACATACTCAACACATAATCCCGTTTGAACCCCTCTGCTTGCTTCCTGTCTGCAGGTCTGACCATGCACGCCACCATATTGGCCTACATGTTCAACCTGGTGGAGGAGGGGAAGGTCAGTGTTGCACTGAGCGCCGCCAGTCCTGCCAACAACCAGGCGCACGTCCAGGAGTACATCGCCAACCTGCTGAAGACGGCCTTCCCCCATCTGCAAGAGTAATTAGGCTTCAACCTCCCCCAATTTTTTTCAACCACAGCAGCGTCAATAGACCAGAATGCACTTACGCCATGAAACATATTTTGAGTGAAGGCTGCAGCTGACATCATAGACATATCCCGACTGTTAGTTTTTCCCTCAAATTCTAGAGAATTTTCATGCTACTACTGATGATGATGATGATGATTATTATGATTATTATTTATATAGCACCTTTAAAAACAGAGTTCACAAAGTGCTTTGACAGACAAAGCAGGATACTCAGAAAGCCAAACAAAAGCAAGACAAAATCAATTATAAATAAATACAAATTAAAAGCAAAAAAATTAATTAGGCTGTTTTGTGCTTTAAGGATTAGCGTAAATATAATGGCAACTGTGTTGTTCGGCAATTCTAACATGTATTCACCAGTTCAAATGCACAAACTTTTGGTTGAAAGCGGCAAGTTGTTACTCCTTCTTTCCAACATTCATGAAGTAGAAGCATATCAGACAAGAAGGAAGAAGTTAACAAAAAGGTCATGTTTGTTGCAGGGCTGTAACAGATGTTTGTTATTTTGTCCACCCATGTACATGCTGTTGCTGTTCACAGACTTGCAGCTAATTGAATGTCTTGTCTTCAGTGCCCAGGTGAAGGTGTTTGTAACGGGGCTGTTCAGCTTGAATCAGGACATCCCTGCCTTTAAGGAGCACCTGAGGGACTTCCTCGTGCAGATCAAGGTGAGTGTCCAGAGGAAAGGGTAAACACCTGCACATGAACACTGACCAATAAAAATGTAGTAGCACACAAAATTATTAATAAGAGTCTGCTGCCTCTCATTCAGAGAAGCTGTTAGGGAGTCTTTATTTTATCTTGGTGATGAGTTAAAACAGGCATGTTGTTGAAGTCCAGGCCTGATGAAGCTTATTCAAGGTGAAACTTGAGCTTTGATTTTGGAAAGTTGGCAGTGTAAAGTGATTTTTGGTCATCACAGTAATGCTTTAGGCCGTCCCTGATTTCTGCAGCAGCTGATTTCAATGATGAGGTCACTGTTCCTTAGAGCCAGACCATTTAGACAATATATGAAAGGGGTTACAACTTATCTGTGTTGCGGAACTTTTTATGCACTGTGAACTTGAATATTGTGTGAAATAATTGGAACAAAGCATATTGATAAATTAAAGGGCACAGCAAAAAGGTGATGATATAAACACATTGGACAACGCCAAATCTGATCTGAGCCTCCGTCAAAATGTAAACAATGATCCTAGTATAATGCTTTCTTTATTTAACAAAACTCTTTAGGTGTATTACACACTTGTATAAGCTCAGGGGCATCTATACTTCTAATCCACAACGACATCACATAAACTCTAATCTGATTGGAAGTTTTTGAAAGCCACAACCTGCGTCAGAACTTCAGTGATTTTAGCTTTTGAGTGGAGAGGCTTTGTGGAAAGTTTGATCCAGTCAGGTCTCCCTCTGTGGGAAAATGGCAGTTTGGCCAGCTAGAATCTAAAGCCCAAAGCCTGGCGTGAGCGCTGCTGAGCCTCTGCTTGTGTGGTCCTGCAGGAGTTTGCTGGCGAGGACACGACGGACCTGTTCCTGGAGGAGAGAGAGACGGCTCTGCGCCAAGCCCAGGAGGAGAAACACAAGCTCCAGATGTCGGTGCCCGGCATCCTCAACCCTCACGAGCTGCCGGAGGAGATGTGCGACTAAAGCGTCAGCAGCAGCGTACAGCGTGTACAAAAACAGCTCTGACGGGGGAAAGGTCAAGAGAGAGCAAGGACGCTTCCTGTTGATGAATTGTTTTCTTTTCAAGTGTGTTTGTGTGCGAGTGTGTGTGTGTGTTTTGAAAAGAGAATGAGGGGCCAGAGGAAGGACCCCAGCACTCGGTTGTACGTCGACCAAATCAATGTCAATATGTAAATGAGAATCGTCCCCCTGACCCCCCTCAACCCTGGCGCAGATTCTTTTCTTTTTCCCCTCTGAAACTTATTTTATACAAAGATTTTTTGTGTGTGTAACATGCCATCTTTTGTTAATTCTTTGCTAGTTTAAGCTTTATGTTTGGCCATACGGTTCTTTTACACCTGCATGAAGTTGAAAGAATTCAAGGTTATTTTAAACCACCCCCCCTCGATTCACTTACTCTCCTACTTGTTAATATGTAATATATAATGTTGAAACACTTGCAATGGTTAGTTGACAGATTGCTCTGGTTTCAGAAGTGCCATGTGCATGGTGCAGGACGAATGTGATGCTCAAGGGGTAGACGGGTACTTCCTTGCTTCCTTTGTTGTCTAGTTTTGGTTTGTCAGTGTGTTTACTGTTTATTTCTTTTACTGTGGCTCTCTGAGTCGGAGCTTCAGTTGGACCGCTCTGCGTCTGGATGAGAAGGAAGGCTGTGTGCATATCATCCTGTTTGTAAAGCTGTCTTAGTACTCTGAGAATATAAAGTTGGCTATTTTTACAAAAAAAAAAAAACGTCTGCGACTCTGCTTCTTACCCAATGCCATGAAGGTCATGGAAAGCCTGGAAAAGGCAAGGAATGATACAGCTCGGCTTCCAGGACCTAGAGGGCAAATGACATGTATTCTAAAAGGTTTTGGAAAATTGGAAAAAAAATTTTTTGAATTAGACATTAGGCGTGGCTGTTTGATAGAAATAGTTCCCTTTGCAGAGGAGTCACAACTGACAAGGGGGAAAACTGTAGAGTGAAACTAAAGTCGAGTAGAGCTTTTTCAAAGTGGGCGTTTTAGCTTTGTCCTAGTTCCACACTCAAACACAGGCGTAACCAGGGGCTGAAATTAAGTTTTTGTGGCAGATTACTGAACTTTTCTATTGGCCACTCAGTCTTTTGTCTGACACTTCTGAAATCTATGTAGAACATTTCAGACTTGTAAACACTGAGTCAGTGGTACCTGACGATAGAAATATGAAATATATATCATATATAACCTTAATCCATAATCATTCTTAATTAAAGGAAAAACCTATCTGCCATAGTGGTAGGTAACCTGAAATTTTTACCTGCCACAGCCAACATTTACCCTGTATTTGGCTGGTGGCAGGTGCTAATTTCATTCCCTGGGTGTAACTAATACATTATTAATTGCTGTATTGCATTGAAATAATTGTAAGAAATGAATAATTTACTGTAAAAAAAGGTCTTTGAATCTGATTCATTTGGGAACAAGTGACAAAATAAGTTGCTGCTCATTATTAAAAGGTATTTAACAAAACTAACATGAGTGTGTCAGTACAGCTCTACCTGCACATTTAAAATACTTTTGACTAAGTACAGTGTTATGCAGACAGGAACAGGCAGTGGGATGCTGAGCAGTTACAGACACTAGCCAAACAAGGTGCATATTACTTTTGTAAGTAATGTTCTGCTCTGTTAATGCAGACTGAATGAAACACTGCGAGTTGAGACATTAAATGGGTCTGAAGTTGTTAGCAGGCCTGTTGGCAAGTTTCTATCCAGTTTGGTTCCAGGGAGAGAAACTTCATTTTGGCAAGTTTAGTTTTCTAGCCTACACACACGCACACAAATATGACATATGGGTCTGATTAGAAAATGTTTTAAAGTCACCTGTCCCTGTGATGTAAAAGGCTGGGTCTGAAATTAATTAAAACTATTTGGATTATAAGGGATCTACCTGTTCAGTAAGTGCAATATAAGATTGATTACATCAGATGAAATTGAAACAGACATTGTAAACAAAATACTTTCTTTTTCCTCCATTATAACCTCCCAGCCTGACATTGTAAACTGTACAAACAAACCAAACACTAAATAAAACACAAAAATAGAGAACAAGTACATAACCTCATTACATGATTTCCTAGTTGTCAGTGATTCACATTATTCTGTTATATGTATATTTGGTATACCTCATACTATGTTTAAACTTTAATTCAAAGAATAACATGGAATTAGAGGCAAATAGAAACCAGAGAAAATGTAAATTAAAGTTTAAAACATATAACATAAAGAAAATGTTTTAATATTTTTGTCAAATTCAAAGGTTAGAATCAACATTTTAGTTTTTAGTATTAAATAATATTTTTGTTGTATTTGGCATTTTTTTCATTGAAGTTATGTAGATTATTTTCACCGCAGTTGCCCTTGAGATCGTAAAAAAGGTTGTAAACACTACTTCACTGGGAAGATATCGCGAGACTACCGAAGAAAAACGAACGGGTGAAGGAGACAGGGCGGAAAGTCCCGAACTATCTACACTGTGTGTCGCCCCCCTCCCTCCCCTCCTTTTTCAACATGGCTGCTGTGTCTGCTCTCTCAAGTAACGCTCAGATTGGAGACTAACTCGATTTCTACCTTCCAGTGCCTCTTAACTTTTGGTGTACCTCAACTTCGCTTGGATGCAAATCACGTTCTACACCTTTTTGTTTCCCCTGGTTCCATTTACTGGAATAACCTTCACCAATCACTCCCTCCACTGGGCCTTTTTTACCCCAAAAACAACCAACTGCCAGCCAACAACAGTTTCCAGTGCAATGGTTTGAGTAGGTGCACTCAGTTGTCCTCTTCATGAACAATGTGTGAAAACTGCGCCGAGCTGGTGGAGGTTTTAAATGAAAGTAAGTCATCATTTTATTTACATCAGACGATGCTGAACTAGCTTCTCTATGTTAGCATCGCTGTCCACTGAAGCTTGATGGGAGCACGGTAGCTAGGTGGCTAGCTAAATATAACTTTGTGTGTTTTCTTGATTAGCTCGCCTTTCTATCCGCACAATGCAGCTATAAGGCGGTGGCAGTAATGACACTGTTTCTGCATATTTTGCAGTCGGTGACAGTTATGTCTTCATGTCAGACTGTCGGTTTAATATGAATGCAAATGCCATTTTCCCTTACAAATTGGCAGTCAGTTTTGGGCCTGTCTGTCAAACACTCCTCACAGAACTCAATTAACCTAGCTCCTAAATCGGCTCAAAATCTTATTACCTCGATCGGTTTTGTATGTGACATTACAGTCACGACTTAAAATACTTTAACACCGTTGAACACGGCGCACAGGAGCGATTATGAAGGATGCTGCTGTTGGTAAAACGCGGCTTGCACGGATTTGGAAGTTAGCTAGTTTTAGCTAGCGAGCAGCCTGACTTTGTTTGATGTGTTTGTCAGGTCAGTCTGCTAGCTGTCCACTACGCTGCCACCCATTGTTTTGCGGATGGTCACATTCGCAGTTCAAAATGGCCTGCTAACTGTCAATAATACGCTCACGGTTAATATTGTTGACACGAAGATGATGATGTAAATTTCTTATGTTTGTTTTGGCGAGTCTGTTAAATGTTAACCTAGTCTAAGCTAGCGGCAACTAAGCTAGCCCAGAAAATTAATGGCTGCAACGAGGCGCATATGTTGGCACATCGTTAATCCTCGGTAGCTTTGGTATATTTTTCGGCCGATGTCTTATGCACACTAGCCTTACTCCTTGCTCGTTTTGGTGCTAATATTAATTCTAATCTTGCCACGAAGTCCTATGTCACCTACAGGACTAACGTCAAGTTAAGCCGTCAAACGTAAATACAATGTTGCCTTTATAGCTAGAAGTTAGCCGTTAGTCCAGGCGTGCTAACCAGGCCTTGCCTCACTTCAGGGCTGTCTGTTAGGCATTGAACAAAGCCTTGTTGTGTTATAACACTATTTTTTACCGTTACCATGAAGTGATTGACGGTTTATTGGTCGTTTTTCTGTGTGTGTGTCCAGCCTATTGTGTGCCATGAGCTTGTGTGTGTGAAGTGACGGCTCCTCCTGCAGGCTCTGTAGGAATCCACTTTAACAGGCAATCGTGCACCTGACTGTAACATGGGCTCAGTAATTCAAATTTACCACAAAAAAACCCAAGCTAATTTCTTTTTGACAAGCTGACATGTTGTTGTCAATTAGAAGATAGAAGATGGACACCCAAACATCACAGACATACATAATAGCTCAACATGTTATTTCAAAACTGTGGGCATTATTTTGCTACTATAACAGCCTCCTGTCTTCAGGGAAGGCTTTTCACAAGATTTTAGAACTTGGCTGCAGGGATTTGCTCCTGTTCTGCCACAGGAGCATTATAACTCTTTCATACAGGAGATGCACGCATGACATGGTTCTACTGACATGTGTTAAACCCGCTCTGGACATTTTCATATTCCATTTCTGGTTGTCATTGTTATCAGAGACTCCAGCCTGCAGTGTAGTTAAATGCAGTTTAAATGCTAAACCATACAACAACACAGAATTACATTATAACCAAATTAAAGTGGAGTTTCAGTTTCACATCTGTCTTGCCCAAGGCTGTTTCTCTTTTTGTCTATCTCTTGTCTATCAGATCACATTTAAAGGTCAATATCATTCAATTTCCATCCTTAATTGAGAGGCAGCAGTGTTGGACTGTATAGTTATTAGTGAAGTCGGCCACTGATGCTGCGTGATGAGGCCTGGCTTGCATTTGCCGTTCTAGTTCATCCCAAAGGTGTTGAGGTCAGGGCTCTGTGCAAGCCAAGTTCTTCTATACCAAACTGGGAAAACCATTTCTGTATGGAGCTGTCTTTGTGCACGGGGGACATTGTCATGCTGAAACAGGAAAGGACAGAACGCACACTAAAATATCATTGTTGGTGTAGACCAAATGATGAAAAACAACCCCAGAACAGATGTACACAAAAAATGTCCCCCTACCATTGGTCATATAGTGTATTTTGAATGAGCAGTTAATTGGTCTTACAGAGATTACACTGTAGGAGTAAAAGTTCACTCCAAGTCTGATTACTGAGGTTGCCAGTTGTAGTTTATTGAAATGTTCTCACAGATTCAGTTCAGTGTATGAGTATCTGTATATCTTTTGGAAACCCCAGGTCAGCTTTCATTTTCACCTGCATTCTTAAGTATGCCAGAAATCATTCTGTGGGAAATTGTAGTAGTCTTGGTGACAAACGGAATAGCTTTGTATTGTTAAGTCAGACAAAAGTGTGTGTCACACCTCACAATTAGAGCAGGGTAGTATTTGAGATTTTTTAATACCAGTGCCAGTACAGTACCTGACATTCAGAGCCAAAACCAAAACAATACTTTTTTCCGTACCTTACTTTGAGAAGTATAAACCTGTTTTATTTCCTATAAAAACCCAAAGTTCTCAAATGTTTAATGTCATCTTATACACAAGCAGTCATACACGAACACTGACTAAGTAAAAAACAGTCTAAAACTTGTAAAAAATTTTATTTGAATCAGGAACTGTGTGATCAAGCGTGAAAATCTGACCGAGCATTCAATGCTAACTTTCAGTACTCGACAGTGGCTTGATTCTGACTCAAATTACAAGACCGAAAATCTGCTGTTCAGCTGTGAAATTGGTGAAACCTGGTTGTATTTTAGTGTTTTTGCGACGGGATGAGGCCTGTTGGGTCTTTACAACTTTACTTATTCAAACTGGTGTTGTGGAGGGTTGGGATGGGGGTTTCACAGCAGGTCGCTGTCAGCTGTGACAGCTCTGTTTGCAAGACTGGCAGGTCCATGTGTTGTGCCTGTAGGTGATCTGCGACCTCAGAGTTGCTGCAGCAGCGTGTGTGTGTGTGTATGTATGTAAGAGACAGAATCCCCTTTTACAACAGGGAGCTGTGTTCAACCGGTGTTTCCTAACGCAGGGCCGAGTCACGTGCTTTCCAAAAATGCGAGAATTTGCTGATTTTCTGTTGTTCTGTGTGTAAATAGAATCTCTTTGGGTTGTCTGACTGTTTGTCAGACAAAACAACTAATTTGAAGTTGTCCTCTGGGAAATTGTGATGATTTTTTTTTTAAGCATGTTTTGACATTTTCTAAATTGATTGACAATTGAGAGATTAATTGTTGATGAAAATAATCATTAAATGCAGCCCTAGACCTGCAACATCTTCTGTATCAAACAGTTTATATGCAATTTTCAGTTTACATGCCCCAAAGTGTTTAATCAGAACAGAACTTTTTGACATGCTCAAAGTGGTTTTGCCCGCTGTGAAGCGTCTAATCTGCCGGAAATATAACATAAGAAGTTTTTTTTCGGCTTAGTTCATCTTTTCAAACACTTGTTTGAACAACTAGTTGTACAGCCACAGAGCAGTTTGGTTTCTGTCCCTCCTGGAAACTTGTTCACATCACCTAATGTTCCCCCACGTGGGACAAACATGCACAGAAAGAATATCTTTATTCCAACCAGAGAGAAACCGCCGGATTAAGCGTTGACATGGTTATTAGACGCTGATATTTTCCTATTGAGCAGATTATCAAAGGTCAACCGGAATGAAGATTCCTTCTGATCAGACCAGATCGGGTCAGTCTCTTCTGATTGAGGCATTTTTATTCTGATTGGGCTGTTATTCCCATTATTAGTGTAATATTAGGGTCTATGTAAACGCAGCTATTCTTCTTCTGCCCTCCAATATACAGTCAGCAGCTGTTGGCTTTGTGAAGTAAATTGTAATTGAACTGTACTTCTTACAGTGTCACATTTAAACGCCTCCAGTCTGGCTGTGCGATCACACCCCTCAGTCAGTCTCGGTTCTTTTTTTACCATTTTTTTCTTTCCAATATTTACACCGATCAGCCATAACATTATGACCACTGACAGGTGAAGTGAAGAACGTTGGTTATCTCGTTTCAATGCCACCTGTCAATGGGTGGGATATATTAGGCAGGTGGTCATAATGTTATGGCTGATTGGTGTATTTATTGTGTTTCCAGAGAGATAACAGTAGTGTATAGAGTTTCAAATGAGGCTTTAAGTAATTACAAAACATGTGGTGAAAATAAGACATGTTTTCAAAGTCACTGTTAGAACTGTAATGGTCTTATTAAGTACTCGTATCGGTACTCGGTATCAGTAAGAAGGACAACATGGCTGATTGAGTACTGTTGTTGCTGTTTTTTGTATTCTGTCTGTCTTTGCAGCCAAATTCAGGTCAGCGATTCAGCGGCGGAGACACTTGATTCCTCTAAACTGGGTGTGACTGATGTGGAACTTTGAAGGCCAATACAAAAACAGTAACTTTAGACGGAAGCTGTTGAAGCCTGGTGCCAATAGGCAGCCTGCAAATTAGAGCCCATCTGACACCCAATATCAATGTTTGAGAGTAAACATCTGATAATGATATAACTGCTGATATTCTCTTTTCCTTTTTCTTTATAATAATGTTAGTATATTTTACAATATAAAGAGAGAGATAAAAACATCAACAAAGCATGGGAACATTTCTTGGTCTACTGAACTTGTGTCCATATTGTCCTTTGATCTATCCAGATCCAGACATGACACCAACCTCATTGTTTGCAGTGAAGGTGATCCGTTTCTCCCATTTTCTGGGAAAGGTCTGCCCCATATTCCTCTGGGAAAATGTTAGTTTTCGCATCACATACGTACAGTCTATATCCCTTACTATGTCCATCCACTAGAGATACAGGTCACTTCACAGCGTCTTCTGTTATTAATCCCAATGTCTTACTTGAATGAATTTCAGATCATAAAATGTCTCTATGGGTGAAATATATATTAAAGACTTGTGGCACGGATACTGTGATGTACTGAGGCAGGAGATACAGTTGAACAATAAATGTTGCTATTGAAGTTAACAGTAACAGAAAATATTAGATGGCAGAACATTTTGAAAATTTAATTATCACAATAATTATAAGTAAAAGCACAAATAAAGGAAAAAGGGTAACTTTGAAAAAAAAAAGTATCAAAATTCTATAAAAAATTCTTTCTATACTTTATTTTTTGATACTGATACATCTGTAACAGACCTATATTGGCTTGCCTATTAATGGTTTACTCCAAAATAAAAGTGTTAAATTTGGAAAAAAAAAACTATGGCATGGGAACGAATGTTTTGGTAAACGGTGGACTTCCAAAGATGTTCTTTTATTTTACTACTTGACAAGTAGATGTTAATCATTGTAACTTTTGAATTGAGTTTGGTTACCTGAAAGTCTCTGTGTGTGTTGTTGATAGACTTGACAGACCATAAAACCAGTTATTTTGACATTTTATTTTCCAGAGAATAAAATGTTAAAATGACCCATTTTCCAATCAGATTCCTGAGGTGTATCTAGCTGTTCTCTAACAGGTGTTTTCTCTTGTTTGTCTTCAGTATCGGATGCAGACAGCAGTGAAGGAGGCTTCCAGCTGAAAAAGGAACATGCCCTGCGAGTGCTGGGCTACATCAGCTCCTGGACTCAGAGGTCAGTGCTGCTTCATCTGACATCTTTTTATTTAATTTAGTCAGTGATAAGAATGTACAGACAATCAGTCATACCAGTTCATTTAACAAAAAAAAACCCCAAACCTGACATAATAGTTACATCAGAGTGAATGATAGAATAAAAAGATTCAATTTGGAAATACTGGCATGCATTTCTTATTAGTTACAAATTTAAGAGACTCAAAATAACATTCAATTTCAGTTATAAACAACTTGAAAGATGGGGTTGAATTAAGAAATTTAGCCATAAGGATATGAAATTTCCCTAATCAAATAAAAAAGTCAACAATAGTGCATAAATTATCATTACATTCAAAATAAGTGATCATTTTTTTCCCCTCAATGATAATTGTGTGTGTTGTTTTGCCCAATATATAATTCTTAGTCTTTCCAAAATGTGACACAATATTGGCAACTTCATCTGAGATCTGACATGAGTCGGCAGATAAAGTTAACTCAGTTACTGTAAGAAAAAAACAGGTTATTGCTTTCCTTGATCCCGAGTGTTGAAATGTTTAAGGTTCTAACAAAGTGTAATGAGCACCTGCAGCTCTTTGCTTCCCCACTTCACTTATGAAATACTGACCTGCTGAGAAATACTGCTGCTTCAGTGAAAGAGCTGCAGGAAGTGTTGAATTTGCATTATCAGCAAAATCACACAGGATACATCCCAAGTCTCTTATTTGACATCTCCTCGCTCCTCGCTTGAACTGGAAGTCGTTCTGCTCCGCCATCTTGAAGGCCGTCCCAAAGCTCTTATTTCTGCTCCGAGGAGCGTGGAGGGATCTCTGAGGAGCCATGAGCGAGGATACCTAGCAGTCCTAGCTCTGGGGGTTTCTTTGACCCCCCTTCAACTCTGTCTAGGCAATAGGACAGTGTGTCTTTTAAAAACATTTGAAAAGGGAGAAAATGGCTAATCTAATTTTATACAAGCTGGAAAACCATCTTGAAACTGATGTAAAGCAGTGAGGAAAGTCATGCTGGCTTCTTACCAGCTGGGACAATCAGTCAGTGGAAGTTAATGAGTCATTATGTCCTTCTTCAGCAACTATAGTCCAGCTACCTTCGAGCAAGGCATTAAATGAATGATAGTGCAGCCTGTGGTTTGGTGTGTATGTGGCTTCACTCTGATGAATCTTTAGCTTGGTGATGCTTCCAAAAATATTCCAAAAAATAGATTTTTTTTTTTTTTTAAATTTTAGACTTTATCGTGCATTGACAGTGGAGGCCATCGGACCACATGAAGGTTCTGAGTAATGATGACTCTCATTTAGTTTTAGTCTGTTTTTATTCATCCAGCTGCCGGGGGGGGGGGTGTTTGGTGTATGAAGGAGACTTGAAGTCACTGACCTAAACATTAAAAATCTGCTGACTCATTTGTTTAAATGATACCAAGAAGTAATCCTTCCTTGGGCCTGCTCTGCTTTGTTTGTGAGTGTGTAATGCTTCCATCTTTGTAGAAAAAAAAGAGGAAATTGCTGGTGACTCGTCCTGTACTTTGACTTAAGTGATGGGTACACTGAGACGTGGCAAAACATCTCTGTACTCTCACACACACTCAGTTCAAACTTGAATGGAGATATAGTGTTTTTAAATCTCCTTTGTTTATTCTCCTATGTCCAGTTTTTTAATGCACATGGCAGTCAAAAACATTTACGCTCTTTGGAGCATTAAGCCGAGCCAGAGTTTGTCTGTGAAGACCAAAGACTGAAAAGAGGCCAACATTTTTACACAAAGTTGCAGTTCACTGAAAACACAGAGAGGTAATCTGATGCCATGTTGTATACACCAATAAATACTGCTTTGTTTGTGCTTATGGCTCGACAGTCAGTCTTAGATCTTAGTCTTTAAGAAACAAGAATTAACAAAAGTTTAACCAATCTCTACATTACTTGATGGGATTATTTAAACCTGCAGTTGACTGCTGTCAGCCTCTATTTGTCAAATCAACCAACCAGAATCCAATTCAGAACCTTTCTTAAAAATACATTACTGTGTGATGAACCCCCCCCCCCCGAAGTCGTCTCCTCAGGCAGAGTTCACTCCCAGGCTGCATGTGCAAATTTCTGAAAACCATTTATAACCATCCACCAAAACTCATCCATCCTTAACCTCAATAATAATCCTCGAAATATTTCTTCATGGAGTTTATTGAGAGTGTGAGCGTAGGCATCACATGTTAGCTGTAAAGAAAATCAGCTTCATGGCTACCTATCTGCACAGACTACCAACTGTTTAACACTTAATTCACTCAAACTTTTAGGGTCAAATTTTACAGTTACTTGAAAAAGTCAGATTTCCAGTGAATTCTTTAAACTAGTGCATTTTTTTCTCCTTGCTTTTCTATTTTTATATGACTGTAATGTAGTGCAGAACAACAAGAATAGCATCACAGTTTTATAGAAATGCTGCAGGTATTTTCTTCATTTGTAGCTCCATAATTACAATTCCACTCAGTGAGATCTTAAAGTGACGGGTTTGAGAATGAAGCTCTGTAGCCATGTTGATTCCCTCTTTAACGCTTCCTGTTTGTTCTGTGTTTTCTTCAGACAATGTCTCTGCTGCTTCAAGGAGTACAAGCACCTGGAGGTCTTTAATCAGCTGGTCTACGCCCTCATCAACCTGGTCATCGCTCAGATCAGCAGCCTGAGAGACCGCCTCTGCAGCGTCCAGGACCACACCCATAAAGGAGGCGTGTCTGGGGCTGAGGGGGCGGGGTCAGAATGGAGTGGGGCCGAGGCTGCACCCGTGCCCCTCCCCCAGCCGTCCTCACCCGGGGAGGACGAACCTGTGAATGTGGAGAGAGACTCTGCCGAAGAGGACGCCGACACGCCCGACCTGAACCAGAATAAGACCCAGAGCCAGGGTCAGGGGGCCAACCAGCTGTGTGAAGCCCAGATGGAAGCACTGGGGCCTGAGGAGGGCAGCAGTGGGTCTGGGGGTGGTGATGGTGGTGTCGGAGCAAACAGCAGCAGTGACAGCCAGGACCCGTTCAGCTCCTGGAGCACAGAGGAGAGGGAGAAATTACTGTTGTGTGCCGCCAAGATCTTCCAGATCCAGTTCCCCCTCTACACAGCCTACAAACACAACACACACCCCACCATAGAGGTAAGTCCCATATCACACAGCTAACACACCACCACGCCCACAGATTAGAGCCTGACAATAGCTCAATTTTTGAGGCTGATGCCTAAAATATGTACTGAGCGAGACATTTTACAGTGTAGAAATAAACGTATTAGTATTCTGTGCTGGACAAACTATGTAATCGAGATACTGTTTCTAAATTATCTTAACCAGTGTTTACTTAATGATACACAGCGCCCGGGTGCAGTGACTTCCTGGAGTCTTGAGGAAGTCACTGCACCCGGCCGTTGGTCACCAAGAAATATCGTTCCCTCATATAATTCCACATAAAATGTCATGTTTTTAGATATGCTGTGTTAATTAGTGACATTAGAGGTGTTATTATTGTTTTAACTTTGGAGTTACCTAGGCTAGCTGTTTCTCCCTGCTTCCAGTCTTTATGCTAAGCTAGGCTAAAGGCCTCTTGGCTTTAGCTTTGGACTTAATGCACCGACATAAGAGTAATTTTCTTATCCATCACTCAGCAACAAAGCAAATAAGTGTATTTCCCAAAATGTTGAACTATTCCTTTAAGGGATCCTTATTAAAAATATTTATGTTATGTGTGTATGTTCAATGTATCGTTATCTGATTTTGAAAACGCTTAAATATTTGTATTGGTACTAGCCTCAAACTCCTATGTCCTTGTCTTGTCGGTGCTTCTGATCCAAACAGGCTCTGTGGTGTAAATGCACTAATGTATTGTAGCTTTTCTGCTGAGAATACTAAAACACATTCCTGTCTGTTCAAGCCCTTTTTAACATCCTTTGAATGTGAAAAATGGATTGTAATTCAGAAACCTCTGAATTCATCAACTAAACAGAACTCAACATTTAAACAAGCCTTGTAATTACTTTGTGTTATGACGATGCAAGTTTTTTATAACGTATATCCTCTAAAAACGCTGGCGTTTCTGTCTCTGGTTCTTTCCTCCAGGACATATCTGCTCACGAAAGCAACATCCTCGGCTCCTTCTGTGACATGAACGTAAGCAATTTCCTTATTTCATTTAGTTACACTCTGCCTCCTGTCAATCACCTGACACCTACGGCAGGAAATAATCCCTCAAAAACATGTTGATGATGATGTCACTGCGGAAAAAGAAAAACAGACTTCCTTATTCATTTCAACGGTCTCGTGCTTGTTGTATCGCTAATTTATTCTGTCCTGAAACAGTTTTATTGGGAAGCTGCAACCGACAGCTGTGCTGCATCCAGAGCACGAGCTGGGGGGGGAGGGGTGGGGGGTGATGAAAACTAGATGTAGGCCTGAGGCATGTTGAGACGAGGGCATCAGGGGCCCGTATGTGTCCAAATGCTGTCACATGACCGCTGAATAGACTCGGGTTTATTGGTCACATTGTCTCTCCGTGGGCCAGTTTTGGTTTCTGTCTGAGGTCACGGTGCACATGCTGTGGAAACGAATTTTAGCAGGTTTGTACAGCCAGAAGGACAGATTAACAGGAAGAAATGAATAATGCCTCGTCATCTGCCTTGAAGAATAATTTAAGTGTTAGTTCACTTCCTCTTACACCCGTTTTCACTGAGTCACCTCATGTGTTTTGTCTAAAATTTCTGAAAGTCATCTTTATTCAACAGCAGTTTCCTCGGCAAGTGGACAGCAGTGTGGAGATGTTTGAAGTTAATATCTCAAAGTGATATTCAAATGTCAAATTAATAAAATAAAAAACCAACATGATTGCAACATGTTCAGAACTCTAGTCTGGTCTGTCTTCTCCCACTTTCAGCAGCTCTATGTGCATAACAACAGTCAGTTTCTCAGTAAACCTGACCAAAACTTTAGGTTGTACAATTAAGTGTGTAATAATTGTGATCATGATTTTTGGTTTCCACCATTAATAAACATAAACTTTAAGGTGTGACATTTCTGCCTAATTTCAGTGCTTATGTAGATTTAAATAAGTGCACTTTTGAATCCCATTTTATTGACATTAAACATTGTTCACCATTATTCTACTCTATTAGAGTCGTCGTCTCCTCCTCCTCCTCCTTCTAAATGGCGAGTTGCAGCCGGGCAGAGCATTTTAACTTGACTTCAATTAAACTTTATTAAAAATGAACGTGCTTTTACTTTTAGTGCAGTGCTCACAATTGAAACCACGGCCGCCATTTTCATATGTTGGTGGTCCCTCCCCTTCTCCTGCGTAGCCAAGATGGCGACCGTTGAGGGTGAGAAGTGTGCAGCGTTCCACACTCAACTTTTTGACCGTTATGAGTACACCATCCGGGTACTGATAGTGCACTGCATTTTGCCATACTTGTCACTGTGAACACACTTGTGTACTTAAAATAGTAAGTGTAAGTACGGAAGAACGCGTCGTGAGACATCAGTAATGTGATTACATCCATCTGTTAGTTACTATTGTGCAATACCCCCGTAGTTACTGTTGCTGTGCCTGTCGAGTTTTGCAGTTCTGCATGTGACTTTTTCTAACTTAACCTTTAACCTCACAAAATAATGTTGTTAGCTGATGATATGCTTCTTCTTGGGCTTGGTAGCGAGGTGAAGTAACCATGGAAGCTAACGTTAGTGGCTTACATCACACTTTAGCACTTTAGCAAAAGTGATTTTAAAAAGAGACGCAACTCTCTAATTGCTCTTACTGCAACCCCATGTACATCACGTCAACATGTGGAGAAATGCTTTTGCCAAGCTATGATTTGGGGAGGGGTTTAGCGACAGTCAGTTGTGTTTTGTGACATATTTGATTGTATAGTTGTACACTGCTGCCTTCTTTATTATCAACTCAAGCTTTAGTATCTTCTGCTCCAGTGTGCAGAAAAACAAAAACATCTAAATTCTCCATTTAACACAGTTCTGACCTGAGAGGTTACGGTATCCCAGCTCTGACCTCAGAGACTTGATACTCAGGCGGCTGAGTGTCCACATTTCTTTGTTTGTTTTTGATATCAATGGACTAAATGGCTTCATATGGGATAGAAAATCCTCCAAAATGTGGAGTAGATTCCCAGTAAAAGAAAGGCAGAACTTTTTCTGTTCTTTCCATCATTTTGGTGTGAATCCCCTTCAGATCAGTACAAATATACAGTCAGTGTAGGCCTACAAAAAAAAAAAAAAAAAAAGCATAAGATGATGTGATTACTGTTATTAACAAAGGCAGATAGTGTCACAGTGGGTAAAAAAAAACAAAACGCATGAAAAGAATTACTCTGCTCAGGGTAGGTGTTTCCTTGGTAAAAATAAAAAAAGCCTGTTAATGTGTGGAGTAATGACTCAGAGGCAGAAAGTTTTTATCAGAAAGGCCTTATATCATAGTTTTGTGTTGAGTTTTTCAAATTGTTCTCTGTTTAGCTAAGTATTGTCCACATTTCCTGCCCGCTTTGGTTCTTTTGTCAAATCGACGCCCACATTATTACAGTGTGCTGAGCCTCGTAAAGTCCTTGCTAACAGGGTTTCATTGGTCTGCACTCCTGTTGCTGCTCTTTGTGTTCGAAGATGGACATTTTCAGAGATCAGAATCAATTTAATAATGTTTTTGAAAAGAAATGCAGTATTTCTAAACTATGTTAAATGAGCTCACATGTGTATTGTACTTTGTGGGGGGGGTTAGGGCTTGTATACTGGAAAGAGTAGTAAAAGAGCTGTTCTGGGTGAGTTTCCGTTTATTGGATATGGTTTGGTTTCCCGCAGATGAAGTCACTGTCCCCCAGAGAGCAGTAATGTGTCCCCAGATAATCTGCTAGTGCCATGGCTTTTACCTTCCCACCGTAATAAAGTTTTCATTAAGCTCAGGGGCAGGGCGAGGCTTTGGGATGGATTTAAGAACGGGCTGTATGAAAACTGGAAAAAGAGAAACAATTGAGCTGGAAAAGAAAAACTACCAGCTTTCACTGTTTTCACTGGTCAAAATAACTGATATACAAGATACAAATAATGGATGTACATTGAATTATTCTAAATAAAATACACTGGTTTCACTTAGTGTTTCAATGAAGTCGAAACAAGTTCATAATTGATAAGTGCACCAAAATTGGCACTATATACCACACTTTCCAAGTGCAGAAACTAAACTGCTAAATGGAAGAAATGCAGCAGGTTTTTTAACAAACTTTACTGTGTTTTGCAGCGGAGTTCAGAGCATCTGTTGACATGATTTTGAATTCATATCAATTACAATGTACTGCAAGATTTTCTGGCAAATAAGTGTCCATAGAAAACCATTCTGGCGGTGTAATTACGGCTCATCGTTTTAGTTTTTTACTGCTTTTTCACAGATAACCAGATTTTTAAAGGAGGTCTGTTTAAACTTATTGTCACCTGGATTTTACGTATATATGCACCCAAACGTTTTTGTGTTTCCTGTTGCAAAAACACACACAAAAAGGAATACAAATACAAATGAGCTTCTGATAATGCAGCATGACTTGACGAGATGTATCTGATGTTGTTTCCCCTCACTGACCAGGACGTGGAGGTGCCTCTGCATCTGCTGCGTTACGTCTGTCTGTTCTGCGGGAAGCACGGCCTCTCCCTGATGAAGGAGTGCTTCGAGTCGGGCACTCCAGAGAGCCTCCCGTTTCCCATCGCCCACGCCTTCATCACCATCGTCTCCAACGTGAGTCCACCAACTCAAAACACAATGGCTGCTTACTGCTCACTGTCATTTTCAAAGCCACAGTTTGGGCAAACTCCTCCTTGCCATGATTTATACCTAAAGGCTACATCCACATAATACGTTTTCATTTTAAAATGAAAATGAACTCCGTCCACACAAGCGTTTTATCACCGTTTCAGAAATAATCTCCGTCCATACTACATGCCTGAAAACGCATATCACATGACCATTCACATGCACGTGCTGGCGTAAACAGGAAGCAGATTGTCTACTCTCTGGTTGGTTGCTTAGTTAGTTGCAGAAAATACTACAAACGAAGAACAGCGATGGAGAAAAGTAAGAGCAGATATTTCTCTGCTTGGACCGACGACCAGGTGGAACTGTTACTGAAAGGAAGTGATGTTTTTGCCAGTTGGCAGTTCATTAGGTCCACCTAGCTAAAACTAATGTAGGCTAATCCAACAATCCTGCAATAAATCCTCCCTTCATGAAGGTTATAATTCAGTTTTTGTTGAAACTGTTTTAGAGAGGGGTTGTTTGTAGTTTGAGGTGCTGTTGAATTGTATTGCATTATATTGACAGGTGTTTCTAATGTTTAACCTATCCTCATTGATAAAAACAGGTTAGACAAAGTATTAGGCTGCTTTAGCTAGCTGTGCCTCATAAACCAGCACCTGTAATACTTGTAGTTTTAGAGACACCCAGTGGAGATTATCTGCTGTGTTTTCGTGTGTTGATGTGAGTTTGATGTGAAATATGTTTTTGGTCCTACCCACAGATCCGAATATGGTTGCACATTCCTGCGGTCATGCAGCACATCATACCGTTCCGCACCTATGTAATACGGTGAGTTTACTCCAAACAGGTGTCACAGCGTGAACAGATGCTACAGTTTGCTTTTATAAGGGAGCAAAGTAGTTTTCCTCAGCCACATGCTGGTGATTTTCATTTGTTCCTGGTGAAACTGTCGTTCAGAGATGTTGCATACAAAAATCAGCTCCCGCACACTTTCAGCACTTGTGATGAATTTATTCAATAGCTACAGTTTGGTCAAGCAACTAGGGCTAGTGCTACAAAGGTGCCCTGACGTACAAATCATATTCTGCAGACGTAAGGGAACATGCCTGTTTGGTACAGACCCCAGCAAACATCACATCATCATTTTTATTCTATTGTTTTCAGTGAAAATAAAATGAAAAAGTTACCATTCCCACTAAAATCCTGACTCGTATTGCAGTCGCAATATCTGTCAAGTATAAGACCCAGTAAGGCGAATTCAACCTCAACGCACCCAATAAAATTTTAAAACAATTATCGGTGGCTAATAGGAAATGTATCTCCTGCACACCTGTTTTTACACAGATGTGCAAAGACCTTTTCTGCACGTGTTTGTTGATAAAATAAATTGAATTTAGCAGCCTCTACAGTCACGGATCCTCCATGCAGCTGTAAAAGTAAAAATAAGGAGAACCTTTTTTACATTTTAACTCAGAGCTCCTGCACACTGCCGGAGTCCCTGGTTTGTATATGACTGAGTAGCTGCCATTTTGTTGAACACCTTGCTTTGCTGTCAGCACAGCGTCCGACTGCTCCTCCGCCCAAATCAGGCTGGAAGAAAAGCTTCTGCAGAGGATCGGTGGCAACTTTTTGATTCAAATCAGAACAAATCAAAAATCTACATATGACTGCTAGAGTCTTAATCAGTAACCTTCTGAATCCTGTGTTATTATGTGCTGTCAAATATTAAAATCTTTCTTATTGCACCTTTTTTAAATGCTTTGGAAAACCGTCACTGTTAGCTTCAAGGTGTGTCTCCCCGGCTGCCATTCAAAAATGTGGTCGGTTTAGTCTCGGAGCTCTTTCCCTCTCCATCTCCGTCTCTCTCAGTCAGTCAGTGCACCTTGCTCATTCGTGCTCCCCCCTCCCCAAATACCAAAGTGCTACACACGTGTTGCTAGGAAGAGCTTCCGTCACCATGGCAACAGTTGCCAGGCCTCCAGTGAACCTCTCCTCACATGACCCTAGAGGAGGCAGAGCGCTGGCAGGCTCGGTCATGTGACGCAGGCAGGCTGATGCTCTTCTGCCCCGCCAACTCTTCTGTCTCACTGAGCAGAGACTCGCAGTGCTCGAATAAAATGATTACCGTAGTAAGAATAATGATTAAACGGTCCGTCCCTGATTTTATTAAAACACCCGTCTTCCTTCAAAATATTCATCCAGCTCATAATGTTGTCATCAAGGAGCAACCTTTGTCTCTTAAGCTCTTAGCTGAGAGCTTAGAGGAGGAGGTTCTTTGTCATCCAGCTTTACAGTCCTCTCTAGCTGTTTAAAGGGCAACACACACCAGCGGCATATGATGCGTGACGTAAATGCACGAGCACACTTGCTTGGAGTAACAACATGAGGGATTAGGTTTATCAACGTGGAGTTGTAGCCGATTAAAGCCAAGAAGACATTAAACACAAAATAACATACTACTGTATAAGAATTGCTGAGGCTTTAAAGTTGCAAACACAGGAAAGCTTTGAGAAGGTACAGACTCCGCAAACTTACGGTTACTTTCATTCAAAACCTAATAGGCCATGGAAACTTTGAATTAGTTAACCCTTTGAACTCTGCAATAGAAATGGTCCACCAGGGCCTAGATTGGTATTTTTGCTCATTGTGATGTCATTTCATGGAGTATCTTCAAATGCTTCATATCCCTAAAATCTGTACAACCTAAGCTAAAAGGTTATGTAAGTCCATAAACCATATTAATTGCTGAAAGTATTGAAATGGTGTCAAATAAAAAAATACAATAACAAATTCTACTAAATAAGGACACAAAACTTATTGATCCAAAACAATTCTCAATGTAGAAACATGAACAAAATATTTCTCAACACTCCAGAAATTATTTGAATTCTGTACATTTTTAAGTTTTTGAGATGTGCAAATTTTTGTGAGCACAGTGTAAAGGTGTTTTTCATCAGAAATATTTCCCCAGCACCTACACTGGTATTTTTACTGATTGTGATGTCATTTCCTGGATTATCTTCAAATGCTTCATATCCCTAAAACCTGTACAACCTGAGCTAAAAGGCTGTAAGTCAACAAACCACAATGACTGATAAAATGATTGAGACTGTGTCATAAATTAGCAACATGATAGATCAAATTAAACTTCTGAAGGAAACGCATGCAAATAATAGAAAAATATTTATTTATACTTATTGACAATATAATTGAGAGCCTATCTGACTAGCAGTCCATGTAAACTGACTGTACTGCAGCTGAATTAATGTTCACCACACTGTTTTGTATCTCTGCTTGTGTCCGGCCTTAAGTCTAGTTAGTTTTGCTCTGTGGGTTGACTTTCATGTTATGTTTGCTCACAGTCGTGTTTGCTTTTTCAAGGCTCTAGTCCAATAAGACTAATTAGACAATTCCAAATTAAATTTCACGAAACCTTTGTCCACCTCAAAGGAGATTTTGGGAATGTTTTCCAGGTTCAGCCCAGTTTAGGTCTTTGTGGTTGTTTGTCTTTAAAATCCCTTTTAAATGTGTTCAATCAGCAAAACACAAACCCCTTCAGCAGCAACTGTAGCCTTCCAGCTCATCAGATAAGATCTGAAAAACACAAACCCAACCCCCCCAGCTCCGAGTGAAGACTGGATGACTCGGCAGCAGCACTCTGCTGTTGATCAGATATCTCAAAGTACGCCTACGCAGGGCAAGAGAAGGAATGTGAATCAAAATGAACCTCAAAGGTTCTGGCAACGTTTTTCAAATGTTTTGAAAAGTTGGATTCATAGATAGAAATGTCAAATGTGACAGTGGTGCTATCAGGTTGTTTTAACATCATAGACAAAATCTTTTGATGCTTTTGGTGAAATCGTTATCATAGTTGTGATGTGTCTTGGCATGCTGCCCAGGAATTGCTCAAATTCTTCCTGGTGGAAGTGCTGGTGGTTAATTTTGAAGCTCTGAAGAGGCTAAAAGTGTTTCTGCTAAAAGGGATGTAGCAAAAACATTAGCTTGAGAACCATATCTTTAGGAGAGCACATATTCACATCATTCATCCGTTGCCTCCTACTGTACGTGTGACAATGGGCACAAATTCAAAGTCAAAGGTATTGATCAACAAAACTGTCAGTTCCCACAGATATGTTGATGCCATTTTGGGCATTTGGAGAAGATGAAATTAAAGCTTAATTCTGTCGAAACATTAGCATTGAGAGGTTTAAGTTGTTTCAATGAGTTTTGTGCATGAAATTCAAAATGTTTGTCAGCAGATAATTCCTTTGACAAGACTAGCTCATTAAATGTCGGATGCTGTCTGCAGGTATCTGTGTAAGCTGTCGGACCAGGAGCTGCGGCAGAGCGCGGCACGCAACATGGCTGACCTGATGTGGAGCACGGTGAAGGAGCCGCTGGACAGTGCGCTGTGCTTCGACAAGGAAAGCCTGGACCTCGCCTTCAAATACTTCATGTCCCCCACGCTCACCATGAGGCTGGCAGGACTCAGCCAAATCACAGTGAGTCGCCCTCCAAACATGACTGAAGTCACTCACACACCGTCTCTTGGGTTAGGCTGAAAGGGGCTTTTAGCAGGGGGTCTAGATGGGGCTCGTCACAGAAGCACCTAAGCAACCGTCCTATGAGAGACCTCTGTTGTTGATTCTGGTTCTGTATTCTTAATTTCAGTTTTAGCTCACATGCATTTTCCACAACACGTGTCCTGCAAATGTTTCACAATAAAAGCCTTGTTAAGAAAGAAGGGTAAGGGTTTCCGTCCACTAAACTGCTAGAGGGCTTTTAATTTGAAACTGATTCAGGAAGTGTTGAGTCACAGCATAATGCAGTAACTTTAACGGGGTAACTTTATACTAAAATATGGCCAATTATACTTATCAAACAGAGGGAATTAGAAATAAAGGCCTGCATCTAACACAAGCCTGCTTCAAATAAAGGCCCCGGTCACTATATGAGGAATTACGGTATGCATGACTTGAAAGTCTTTGTTTTGCATTGTCTCGCATCCATTGGAGGAAACTGCAAAAAAAAAAGTACAAGTTTTATTAAAGGTTCCTCAATGCACAATGTTGGAAATATGAGTCTTGAATGCTCATTACACACCAGAAAACAAAGAAAAAGAAAATGTTTTCGGATGGTAAAAAAATACTTGATATTCCCCCAACTTACTATTCTTTGTCAGAGGAAAGGTCATGTTTAAAAAAAAAAAAAACAAAAAATGTAAAACATTTATCCTCTGTACAGTGGCCATTTTTGGACATTTCAGACTCAGTTCTACATATTAGACCCAGCTGTGCTTTGAGATGTATGCTAACATTAGCATGCTATTTTGCATGTTAATAAGCATGGTAACCTAATGTTTATTATGTGGCATTTAGCATTATAGCTCTTCAACATGTTAACAGTTTATTTTACTGTTAACACACATACAGTCAGCACTCTAACATGCACATTGTTGCATGACACTTACTACCAGCTGTTATTTTAATGTGAACACAAGCTCAGTGTGTGATGTTTAGCAATTAGCGTGTTTGAATGAAAGGTATTGAAGACGTATTGTTTTGTTCCCCAGCTGATAATAAGTGACTATAAAACTGCCGGTGAAGAGCAGGTTTTAGATACTAAACGTTGTCATTATAAATAAACCTGCTGTTGATTAGTATGCCATCTGAATATCTACAGTAAAGTAAATCATTTTAGGGTTAAAATCTGCAGTAACACTTTTATTTCCTTATAAATGTTAGTGAATTTGATCCCTGTAAGGACTGTGGACCTGGTGGAAAAAGTACCACTTGTGTCTTCCAAAGGCTGGTGCTCTGTCTAATTAATTTGATTTAGTTTATAAAGGCCAATAAAGACCCCTGACATAATTTGACTCTGGCTGTATTTCCCAGCAGTGATAATTACAGCCAAGAGCCAGCTTGTCTGCCAACAGCTTTCTTTTAATTTGAAGGTTTTGGTTTTGCACTGAGGGGAAATAACCTCGTACAAAGATGTATGATCTACTGTTTCTTCTCTCATCATGGAATATGTGCGTCTGTTGTTTCCTCAGAACCAACTGCACACCTTCAATGACGTCTGCAACAACGAGTCACTGGTGTCCGACACAGAAACGTAAGTTAAAGGGATCAGACGCGTCAGCACAAAGGCGTCCATGAAGGTGCCAATATATCTATTTAGGAAAGTAATTGGGTCTGCTTTAATTAATTACCAGTCATTTATCTAAAAAATACAGTGTTAGTCATCTCAGATGGTGTGTGTGTGTGTGTGTGTGTGTGTGTGTGTGTGTGTGTGTGTGTGTGTGTGTGTGTGTGTGTGTGTATATGTTTGTTTTTTTTTGTTTGTTTTTTTTCCCCCCAAACTACTTCACTGTCCTGTTTCCCACTCACATAAACATAAATATGTTACACATGAATGGAGTGTGATAAAATAACCGAAGAGGAAGGAAAAGACACATTGCTGTCACCTCTTTTCACACCTGTTGGGGTAAAAAAAAAAAAAAAAAATTACACAAAAAAGCAGGTATGCATCCACACAGTCGATAGGCACCGTGTCACAGCACACACATCGTTTAAGTTTTCTGCTCTATATATACATTGAGCTGTGGGTAACGTATGTTACTTCACCAAATGTCTCATTCTGATTCTGCTTCGTCCCTCCAGGTCCATAGCAAAGGAACTAGCTGACTGGCTGATCCACAACAATGTGGTGGAGCACATATTCGGACCAAATTTGCACATTGAGGTGAGACCTTTTATCCAGTGATGTGAACAGCAAGTGTATACAAACATGTTGCATTTTTAACTAACAGTTTTTTTAGTTACATTGTGTTACAATGCAAACTCCCTAAAATTTATATTATTTTTGTGACTCCTTTGCAAACGGACTCCTCCAGTTTCTTCACTGAAACAGTGCAACGCTGGGGAGTGGAGGTACATTTATTTTCCCCAAGCAGTGCTGACCTTAAGTGTGTGTGTGTGTGTGTGTGTGTGTGTGTGTGTGTGTGTGTGTGTGTGTGTGTGTGTGTGTGTGTTTTCCAGATTATTAAACAGTGCCAAGTGATCCTGAACTTCTTGGCTGCAGAGGGCCGACTCAGCACGCAGCATGTGGACTGTATTTGGGCTGCAGCTCAGGTAAGACGGGACAGATTTACGCCTGACTGTACATCGCTTTATTCCACTCCATTAACCTGTTTGTTACTCTGCGGAACAGCATGAAGGAGCCTTAAGTATTCATCAGTATATCAGTACTATCAAGGTGATAAGCCACTGATGGAACCGGCAACGCTGTCTATCTATCTGGGGTTTTAATATTTTTACTTTTTAACAATTATGAGTAGATAATGTCAATTTGAACATTTTTATGTGTGTGTGAGGGAGAAAAAATGAAAAGGAAACTTTTTTCCAGCTTTGATTGTAGATATGTTGACTAAATATTCACTTCTCAACGGAAATGGCTTGTTTTCATTAGAATATAGAGGAAGATTTGTTGATCAGTAAACAATTTAGTTCTCCATCAGAATGAAACAGGAAATGCATTCTTACATATCCACTCGTTAGTAAGGTTGAATTTATAACTGCTGTGCAAACTGTGCAGTTGATTAGTGTGGAATAATATAGAAATATAAAACTGAATTATCCATAATAATGTTCTGTTGTAATCTGGTGTATTAGAATATTGTATACAGACCATATTTAAGTACAAAAACATCTCCGTACCAGTCAGTGAGGAACTCTGTGTTTTCTGCTCTCCTAATATGAAATAATGAACTCTGCGTTTTGTTTGGTGTTTTAGCTGAAACACTGTAGCCGCTACATCCACGACCTTTTCCCGTCCCTCATCAAAAACCTGGACCCAGTGCCTCTCCGCCACGTCCTCAACCTGGTGTCAGGCCTGCACCCCAGCGCCCACACAGAGCAGGTACGCACACACACAGCCTCAAACATGACCTATAAAAACAACATTGTGATCTTCACCAGGCAGTTGTATTTTAAGGTGTTGATTTTCTGTGATGAACTCTCATGCGTCTCTCTCCCTCCTCAGACGTTGTACCTGGCCTCCATGCTGATCAAGGCTCTGTGGAACAATGCCCTGGCAGCCAAGGCCCAGCTCTCCAAACAGAGCTCCTTCGCCTCGCTGCTCAACACCAACATCCCCATGGGCAACAAGAAAGGTCAGTCTGGGTTTGTGTGCGGCTCCAGGAATTTAACATTGATACATACAAAATGTCTCAGCAACGACAAACCAACATTACACCAACTTGACACTTTGACAGTGGTGGAAGAAGTACTCAGATCTTTTATTTAAGTAAAAGTCCTGCATTCAAGATTTTACTTAAGTAAAAGTACAGAAGTTTTAGCATCAAAATATACTTAAAGTACCAAAAGTAAAAGTACTCATTATGCAGAAGCTTATTTCAGAATCATATATATTATATTATTATTATTAGATTATAAAATATTGATGCATTAATGTGTTCATCGCTTTAATGTTGCAGCTGCAACTAGTTAGCTTGTGGATTTCCCTTTGGAGATCAATAAAGCCTTATCGTATCCTAAATTAACCTATGATAATACTTCATAATGAGTTGATTGTATTTTGTATTAATAATTTGAATCTGCTGTGTAACTAGTGTTAAATAAATGTAGTGGAGTAAGAAGTATAATTCCCTCTAATTTGTAGTGGAGTGGAAGTATAAAGTATAAAAAAAATTTAGGTACTTGTACTTTACTTAAGTATATGAGTAAATGTACTCAGTTACTTTCCACCAATGCACTTTGGTTTTTGTAAGAGCCAGCCTAAATAACCTAGGCCCAGCCTGCCCAGGTGCAAGTTAGATGGCTCCGTCGGAGGAGCACTGACCGAGTCAGAGGCCGAGTTAGAATGAAGGCTGTGGCAGCAACATAAGAGAAATCCCCCTCAAATAAGCTGAGTGTCAAAGCAACAGATGAGTTTTTTCAGTCAGACAGTGCGCATCCTTCTTTCCTCAGCCTCTGAAGCACTACTGCGGGTGTCAACTGTGAATGTTTGTGTGGCCGGTTTGATTTCCTTCCCACAGTCTGGTCTGGTTCCTGGTTCTCAGTCTTGTCGTCTTGTTTTTTCTTCTTGTCTGGTCTCAGGTTCACCAGCTGCCAGTCCGGACAGCAGCGACAACAGCGACACTCAACACAGTGGAGGCAGCGACATGGAGATGGACGACCAGATGATGACTGGCAGCAAGAGAAGCCAGCAGAGGCTGTCTGACACAGAGGTACACACACACTCTGTCAAGCTGATTTAGATCCTGGGATCCCTGCTGTTTTGTTTGATTGTGTGTTTTTTTTGCATTTCAGCTGTCATTAACACAGATGTAGATTCGCTGTCCCTTTGATACACAGCTGCTGACTCAGACTGAATTTCGGAGGAAATGTGTATAAAATGAGGCGCATGACACCTAGAAGATTTCCATTTGTTGGAACGTTGCAGCCATAAGAAACATTCAGTCTTAAGTTTAATACTTAACTCTATGTAAGCTTCATCATCATTTGTTATATTGTCACACTGTGTTGATTTTCCCGTCTAAATTTAAAGATCCCCTCCAGACATTTTAATAGTATAGAAATTGCTCTAATTTGAATAATAATTTGAATCTATAAATAGAAGTTTTCCTGCTGGACAACAGGTGTCTCCTGCTTCACTGTAAAGTCCATTCTCAGTGTGTGTGTGTGTGTGTGTGTGTGTGTGTGTGCGTGTGCGTGTGCGCGCACGTTGGAGGCTTCAAGTTTCCACATCACACTTTTGCAAGTTGAATGCTGGACCAGGATTGGCCTCCAAACTATTTGTGATGTCACAAATCATGCTCGTAGGCCCGCCCCTGAAAATCAGATTATCATTGAGCGCATAGAAACTTTCCACTTTCAGCAGAGGAATGTGAAAACATCCTTCTAGTGTCAAACTCTGCACAGACGTCATTCTGCACAGTGAAGCTCAAACACTCAACTGTAGGAACAAGAAGAAAAACATGTTTTGGAGTGGAGGGGAACGTTAAAGACGCACAATGAAACATTTTTTCTTGAGAGATCAAGAAATACCGTTCTGTCCCCAGGTTCACCATAAGACATATTTAATGGATCAGGGATTTGAACCAGTGCTCCCACCTCTAACTGACTGCCACACAGAAGTGATTAAAGTAATTGTATTGTTTCTTGTGTTTCTCCAGGAATCGATGCAGGGCAGCTCTGATGAGACCGCCAACAGTGTGGAGGAAGGCAGCAGCGGGCCGGGTAGCAGCAGCGGCCGCAGCGAGGCTTCAAGCAACGAGGCCGCCTCCAGCCGAGCCAGCCAATCAGCAGGGAGCCCCGGCAGCGAGATGCACTCTGACGACATGGCGGACAGCGAGGCCTTAAAGGAGGAGGAGGAGGACGATGAAGAGGAAGACGATGAGGAGGACGATGATGACGATGAAGAGGACGAAGACGAGGGGAACCGGTCAGCTACTGAAGGCGGGCAGCAGAAGGAGCCCAGGGAGCAGACGGAGTCGAGGAAGAGGAAGGCGGGGGAGGCACTCGGCGAGGGTCCGAGCCAGGGGGCAGGGCCCAGTGGTTCAGGGGGCGGAGCCAAGCCCAAGGTTCTCCCCTTCAACCCAGAGACTTCTGCTGTCATGGTTACAGCGTCAACATCATTAGAGGGCAGGATGAGGATGTTGGACGCCTGCTCTGCGTCGTCGTCCGCTCGGCCCGAGGGGACGGAGCCCCAGCAGCAGCCGCCAGACATCGGCCCCTCACAGATGGTCCAGGGGCCTCAGGAGCCTCCTTGCCTGCCGCGGCCTGGGGACTTCCTGGGAGAGGCCATGGGCAGTGAGCTCTTTAACTGCCGTCGCTTCATTGGCCCCCAGCACCACCACCATCACCATCATCACCACCACCATCATGAAGGGTAGGGCCACCAGTCTGCAGCTTTGTCACTAGCTCTGTTCCTACAAGGAAACACAGTCTAAAGCCGCACCCAGAGGCAATTAGAGGCTGCCGAGCTCATTACAAATGTTGATGCCGAGGCAAAGGGTAGAGGAGGTTACCTGGCGCACATTAGTGGTTTACGTCACTAATGTGCACCAGGTATTGGGAAACGATCAATCTAGTGAACTAAGTGTTTCAGTTTAACACAAAAGAGAAGACAGTTTTTCAGAGAAGAAAAGGGGTAAAAATCTGAACATCAAGTAGGGTTTGTTTGCACGAAACCTTTTCTGTCCTTTTTGTTCATCACATGTTGCTCTCAGGTTACATCAAGGACAATTGTCATTTCATATTTCATTGGTTGCACATTCAAAGGTCACCTACAAACAAGGTCGGGGTTTGTTCCGAGGGTGGCACTATAGAATAGCTCATAGGATCGTTGAAATTAAAATTGTTCATCCTCTGGGGAACTTGAATGTGCTCAGGTAATCTATGAGATATATTGTGTGCAGAGTTGTCGACATTTGGCTTGTAGATAGTGTTACAGAAAAGCTCTGGGAGTTTGTCCTCTGGGGATCATGAATGTGCTTAGGAACATATGTGGTATTCTGCCTGTAGCATTTCTGTATTTCATGTGTACATTAAGAAAAGTTTGTCTTCATGGTGGCACTAGATGAAAGGTCGTAAAGTCACTAAAAACATTAGGGTTTAACCTCTGCCTGCTTTTATAAAACCCTCCTTCCTCCCTCAGTCCCATGGTGGAGGACATGCTGAGTGCAGATGACGTGAGCTGCAGCAGCTCCCAGGTCAGCGCCAAGTCAGAGAAGAACATGGCCGACTTTGATGGCGAGGAGTCGGGCTGTGAGGAGGAGCTGGTCCAGATCAACTCCCACGCCGAGCTCAGCTCCCACCTCCAGCAGCACCTCCCCAACCTGGCCTCCATCTACCATGAACACCTGGTGCAAGGTGAGCCACACTTATGCCGAAAGTTTGGAATAATCAGATTATTTTGACCAATACAATTTTTTTTACTGTTAGTTTTTGTGTTAAATAAACGTCAATCTGCCAAAGAACCAGAGAAGCTAATTTCGTGAGCGCTCTCTTATTATTGCAGGTCCGGCCGTCCATAAGCACCAGTACTCCAGCAGCCACGCCGTGACTGACATAAACCTAGACAACGTTTGTAAGAAGGGCAACACTCTGCTGTGGGACCTGGTGCAGGACGAGGACGCGGTATGACTCCCAACCCAGCTCTCCAACTTCTCTTCATAGACACATCTCAATGTCTTTAATGTTTAGAGATAGTTCTGTAGCAACCAACAAACGCAGTGACTCCCCGGAGTCTTTTTGTCACAGAGCTTCCTTCATGTGAGAAAAAGAACCCAAGATGATCCAAATGTTTAAAGAACAGTTTTAATAATCAGATTCTTGCTTCACTTTCGTCATAACTGAATTTTTTAAATGCCTGTACGCACATTTTTCCCAGAAGCAACATGACCAAAAAATAAAAGTGCAGCTGAGAAAAACAAAGTGATAGAGAAAGAAATCACAAAACTTCAATAAAAGCAGGCCTGAATAAGGAAATGCTGCAACGTTCAGCTTCAGTGTTACTGTGTTATCTGATTTTTCACTTGTCTGTGTGTGTTTTTAGATTCATCTGTCTGAGGGTCTGATTAACGAAGCAGAAAAGCTGCTGTGTTCGCTTGTCTGTTGGTTCACTGACAGACAGATCCGAATGCGCTTCATCGAAGGTTGCCTTGACAACTTGGCCCACCACAGGTAAGAGTGACCCTTGCCTGAGTGTCGGTCTGATTTTATTCAGGGTTCCCACTGAATTTTATCATTTCTGCAAACAAACTGTTAAAAACACACAGAATGTCTGTCTGAAAGCTGCATGGAACTGTGACCTGGAAAATATTTCATAACGTAATGTTGGAAGAGGATCATTCTTGGGTCTGCTGCTCTGGCTTCTTTTATGACCCCTTCTGCAAATAAGAGTAATATTTCCAGAACACTTTCAATGTTTAATTTCTTTCTTTTCTTTCATCCTTTCTGACCCTCATCTTTTCTTCTACTTTCAGGTCTGTTGTGGTTTCCTTGCGTCTACTACCTAAGCTTTTTGGCACTTTTCAGCAGTTTGGCTCCAGCTACGACACTCACTGGATCACCATGTAAGTAACGTTTCCTAGCTTAAGTACCGTAACAACCAAGTTGAGATTAATGTATTGAAGAGCTAGTGTATTTCAAGCTGTATATTCTTTGAACTTCTATAACAAATTTCCCTGGTCTTAAGATGTTAAATGGCCCCTAAATACCATTTTAAAATGAAATGACGAGGGAGCCCCGTCTCGTTTCATGAGTGCGGTACTGATTACTGCTCGTTGGTTCTGTCAGGTGGGCTGAGAAGGAGCTGCACATGATGAAACTGTTCTTCGACAACCTGCAGCACTACATCCAGGAAGTCCGTGAACACCTGCACAAGTTTGCACTGTAAGTCTGTCAGCCCTTCAGCTCAGTCACACAGTTCTGCTTCATCACAAAGTGATTGACAGGGCTACAAAAAAACAAGACAAATAGTTACATGGCACTCCAAAAAATCACTGTTTAACCCAAACCAAGGTGAACTACAATTTGACTTGAGTACAAGCTGTGAGACATTTATGAGACGTTATGATTATGTCGTCATATGTGGAACATTTGTTTTTGTATTTAAATGTTTTTTAGTTGTTTCCCTTTTGTCAGTTCAGTCTCGGTGACAATCACTATCCATGTTAAATATCTTGTTTAAATGCCTAGTTTTCTTGTGGTTATTTCAAACTAGGGCTGCAACTAACCATTATTTTCATTATCGATTAATCTGTCGATTATTTTCACAATTAATCGTTTAGTCTATAAAATGTCAAAATCACAGTTTCCCAGAGCCCAAAGTGACATTTTCAAATTTGCTTCTTTTGTCCGACCAACAGTCCAAAACCCAAAGACTCTTCATTTACTGTCATGTGACGAAGAAAAGCAGCAAATGCTCACATTTAAGAAGCTGGAACCTGCAGATGTTTGACATTTTTGCTTGAAAAATGACTGAAACGATTAATTGATTATCAAAATAGTCTGCAATTAATTTTCTTGCAATCGACTAATCGTTGCAGCTCTATTCCAAACATACATGAACAGTAAAACACATTAAAAAAAACAAATAAAAAATCAGAGGAGCAACATGACAATGTTAGCTTTCTCTTTCTGTAAATAAAGCTACTAACACTGCCGCGCCTCCCGTTGACGTGTCGTTGCAGGTACAGCCACAGTGCGGAGGTCCAGGTCCGTCTACAGTTCCTCACCTGCGTCTTCTCCACACTGGGCTCTCCAGACCACTTCAGTAAGATTCAGCTTCTTTTGTTCTGCTCAGAGAACAACAACTTAAAAAAGGATTTATAGTATATTTAAGCAAACAAGAGTCCATCTTAAAAGATAGTTTGCGTGTTGGTTCATAAGCTAAAGATACTTTTAAGCACTGAAAATGAAACACTAAGGCTGCCATCATAACGCTCACAAAGTCTGTTATCATGTTTACTTTATAAATGGCCGTCATTAAAGGTTTAGTTCATCCAAATCATTAACAATCAGGTGTTCTCACCCATCCCTTGTAATGTCTAGTTTTACAGGTGATATCTGGTTTATGTGGTAAGGTTTTGAGAAATGTTTCCTGCCACCCAAATACAGTGGAGGTCAATGGCATTTCATACATATCTTTGCAAGTTTCATGCTGTAGTGAAATGAGTGGGAAGCAGTGACTGCCCAGGAAGTTGGAAATCACATTACAACTCAAAATAGTTCAGTTTGCTTTGAGAAATATTAAGCAGCAATGTAAACTTTAGTGGATGGGATTTTTAGTAAATTGGTGTAAATGTGCAAAAACAGGTCTCCAGTTGTGCTGCATGGTGTTGCCAACACTGGTGTATTTTCCTAAAAGAAGCATTTTTAACAGAAGTTTGTAAATGAACTCTTAGTGTGTGTTTGGTTTTCTCTTTGAGTCTTTGGGGAACGGTGCTAAAATAGACCTCATTATGCAACCTGAGCTGCCCCACTGAGAACAATGTTCCCGCTGTCTGTGTGTCTGTGTGAGAGAGAGAGTGACGTAACACTGAGGAGGAGGAAATATAACCCGTTCTTAGTGGTATCTCACCAGAGTTTTGTCTAAATTTACCTCATTTTAAAGCCTCAATTCCTCAAACATTCACTGCAAGAAAGTCTGGGAATTTGATATAAAATCTCTTCAAAAGTTGGAATATCAGGGAAGTTAACACATGTGTGACTATACAGCAGGATGTGTTTTCATCTTGACTGAAATCTACAGGCCTCTCATATCTGTTTACTCATACAGAAAACCAACATTAACACACTGTACCAGGGGTGGATAGATTTTCATTTCTTTGTTTTCAATCTCTGATTTATTTAGGGTCTTTGAGTGTAATAGGAGGTATCATAATCGATTTAGTTAGAGATCACCATATAACTACACACAAAGAAATCCTGACTGACAAGAAATATTCCTGTTAAAGTAAAACGGTGGTTCCCAACCTTTTTTTTTTTTTTTTTTACTTTTGGCCCTTTAAAATTAAGCAGTCCACTTGTAATGTCACAGGTGATAGCTGCAGTGTGGACAGAGTGATTGTTTTCCTTCCCAGATTAAATTCTAAGGAATTTTAGAGGTAAATGTATCCAGTATTTCACAAGAAAATCAAACTCTGAGAAAAGTTTAAAAGAAACGGCAACTTTTAACTTTTTCTGCCTTTCTTTTAGTCATCATTACCTTTTTATATGTACTTTGGGACCCCTTTTGAGCTCCCAACCCCATGTTGGGAACCACTACAGTAGGCAAGGCAACTTTATTTGTATAGCACATTTCATACAGCAGGGCCAATTCAGTGTGCTTTACAGGGTAATAAAAATACAACAAGGTAAAAAGATTTACATTATAAATTGCAGAAATACAGTTAGGCGATACAAGAGATTTAGAAGTAAACTAGTACAGTTTAAATCAAGTGAAAAGATAAAAGAACACAGCAAATACTCCCACATTTAGATGCACAATTAAATTATAAACAATAAAAAAAACAGTAGCCTGCTGATTAAAGCTGGAGGGATGCTAAGAAAACAAATGAGACAAAAAGCAGGGAGCAATGATTTATTTTTTCTTCACACCAGTCTGTGTTTTGTTAAGTACAGAGGGGCGGAGTCTGTCTTCACATTTGATTGAGCTCTTGTCTGTAATTGTGTGAGTGTGTTTGTGCGTCTCTCAGGACTGAGTCTGGAGCAGGTGGACATCCTGTGGCACTGCCTGGTGGAGGACGCCGAGTGCTACGACGACGCGCTGCACTGGTTCCTCAATCAGGTCCGCAGCAAGGACCAGCACGCTATGGGCATGGAGACCTACAAGCACCTTTTCCTGGAGAAGGTAGGGACGGGGAGGGGAAACACAAACACACTACAATATACAGGAATGAGAAGTTTACAATAAATGTCAGACATGGCCATGATCAGATTTTTGGAGTATCCCAGTTATGTGTTGCGCATGTAAACACCATATCCTGCTTTGAGAAATCTGGATATGCTACCTGGAGTACTCCGATAGAAACCAGGATAATAAACACCTGATCCAGGTTTCTCAGCATTCTCTGTTGGTGTTAGTGGCTGCGATGGCAAGACATCATGACTCATCTGCGCACAGATGATCAGAAACCTGGATACTGTTTGAATCATGTATACAGGGATATGAATAACCAGGTTTCTCATGTTCCATGTAAATTTCATATCCTGAATAACATCAAAACCAACATAAAGCTTAAAACTGGGATACTAGATCGCATGTGAACGCGCTCAATGTCTCACAAACTCGACATTGACAAACAAATTTGTGCCTGTTTTTTCTACGCAATTTTTGTCTTGAAAATGTCCTCCGAGAATTGATTGAGGCTATTTGGATAAATGTCGGACCAAACAGAAAACTATGTGTATACTTACCGCCTCTAGAAATTAATAAAACATTATAGATATAAATTGAATCCTGATTTTTTTTCAAGACCCATAACTTTCCCCAAACATATTTAGACACTGATTTTGGTGGGTAGTCCCTCCAGACTGTTCAGGAGAAATTTGACAGCATTTCCAGAACAGCTACTATGTTTTCTTCAAAGGAGCAAAAACCAATGAGAACCTAGTGAGTGGTACACTAGACAAGTCACTTGTCAGAAGAAGCGCTGTCAATCATCTGTTGCAAAGCCTTCAACTTCAAATCTCAGCAAGTAGTAAGTCAAAATGTCAGTTTACAGCAGAGTGCATCCAGCAGTTTGTTTCATCCATTTATTTTAAGCTCAGCTGGAGTGGAAACACAGTAATGAGCCCTGAACGGCTCCACTGGAGCAGCCGTGCGTTATTATTGGTTTGTTTGTGTGTGTGTTAACGCAACTGTGTGTACGTCTCCAGATGCCCCAGCTGAAGCCAGAGACTATCAGCATGACGGGCCTCAACCTCTTCCAACACCTCTGTAACCTCGCCCGCCTCGCCACCAGTGCACTGGACAACGCCTCCAGCTGTGAGGTAAACGCTCATTCCTTCATGTTCAAAACAGTATTTAAAATAACAAATACATAAATATAATATTATTGGCAGAACTTGAATAACTTTACATTTGTTTCTGTGGAAAAAATGTTTTCTCAATACAGTTTGTAGATAATCTGGAGACTCAAGAGCTACTGTCATGTTACATGTACTCATCCTGCCCTTATTAAATCAGAGTAGACAGACAGTTAACTCACAGACCTGTGTGTGTGTATGTGTGTCTCCAGCTGTGTGGGATGGACCAGCTGTGGGGGATCGCTCTGAGAGCTCAGTCTGCTGATATCAGCCGCGCCGCCATCCAGTACATCAACTCCTACTACATCAACGGTCAGTTTACCTCCATCATTTACACTCAGAAAACACAGTTCAACACAGAATGATCACACACCTTAATGCAAATACATTGACTTCCATATCAAAGTGTGTGTTACTGTGTGCGTGAATTGGCTGTGGATTAGTGGTATTAGCCACCAGTGCACTGAAAGTGTGCAAATTTCTGTTTTCGTCCTTCACCATGTCTTTGTATGCCTTGTTGTGTGTTGACATCTCCAGCTGGTAAGACGGGCCTGGAGAAGGAGCAGGAGTTCATCAGGAAGTGTATGGAGAGTCTGCTGATGGCTTCAGCCAACCTGGAGAACGACGCCCACTCCAGCCTGACCAGCATCGAGAGGGGGCTGCTCATGCTCAAAACACACCTGGAGGCCTTTCGACGCAGGTACACACACCAGAAATGTTTACATGAGCGCACACAGTCTTACACATCAATTTATACAACATTAATGTAAATACTGACAGTGTATAAACACATCTCAACAAATTGTTCCCTGTCAGGTTTGCGTACCACCTGCGGCAGTGGCAGATCGAGGGGACGGGAATCAGCAGTCACCTGAAGGCTCTGAGCGACAAACAGTCCCTGCCGCTCAGGATTGTCTGTCAGCCCGCCGGCCTCCCTGACAAGGTGACACATTTACATAAAATAGTTTAGATTAACAAGTTGCGTTTCGCTATGCGTGTACATTTTATGACCACTTGCCTCCGCTTCAAAACAATGCATGATTGTTGATGATAGAGAAACGTCATCAGCCTCTGTCTGTATCAGTCCCGACCCCACATGCTCCATATGAATGTGTGTGTGAGCGCTCAGCTGAGGGGTTGCGTCCTGCCGAGTAGAGAGCGGAGAGTCGTCAGTGTTTGACAAATACTCGCAAAATAATTGCCCCCTGACCCCTTAGCTGGCTACTTTTCCCACTGGGAACTACTCCATGTCCTTGGCCCTTAGCCCTGTTTTTATGTGATTCTATGTGTGATTATATAGTCTTAAAAATAATTCTGATGGTTTAAGTTTTAGTTGGTTTGTCCCGGTGAAAACTGGTGTATTCCAGCAGCATGCATCTCTGTCATAATGACCACACATAGTGGCTTTAAACAGTGAATTTCACTCTAGCTTCTATTTCATTAGAAATGAAAATTTTTCAAGCCAAAGTTTATTGAAATTTGAATGTAAATATCACTCAGTAGGTTCACCCTTTATGTTCATTGTGTGTGTTTGCAGATGACGATCGAGATGTACCCCAGCGACCAGGTAGCAGACCTGCGGGCTGAGGTGACCCACTGGTACGAGAACCTGCAGAAGGAGCAGATGAACCAGCAGGCTCAGCTGCAGGAGTTCGGCCAGAGCGGCCGGCAGTCGGGAGACTTCCCAGGTCAGCTCCCACAAATCCTCCCCTTGTTGTTCACTTACAAAGAAACCTCTTTAACAGTTGTCACACTGTCAGAAGGCCCTCCTTTGTTTGATGCTGTTTTGTAAGTCTTTGTGAGCTGGTGTGTGAAGTCCCTCTTGTCTCCTTTAGGTGGTTTGATGGGACCAGTCCGGATGATCTCCTCCGGCCACGAGCTGACCACAGACTACGACGAGAAGACTCTGCATGAGCTCGGCTTCAAAGACATGCAGGTGACTGCCTGGTTTCTTTCCTTATGTTTGTTAATACCTAAAAACAACCAACTACAAGACCAGAGCACAGTCTGGTTGATTTCTATTGTCTAAATAAAGGATTGTTGTTTTATATTTAATTATTCCATTTTGTAAGTCCAAAAGTCTGCATTTATTTTTTCAAATTGTCTGGTAACAGATTGTGTAAACTCTGTTAAAAGTATTTGTGTACTATATGTGTGTGTGAATCATCACTGCGTCATGTTTGTCTCTTTGATCCCAGATGGTGTTTGTGTCTCTGGGAGCTCCGCGGAGGGAGAGGAAGGGGGAAGGCATCCAGCTGCCGGCCTCCTGCCTGCCTCCTCCCCAGAAGGAGCACATCCCCATGCTGCTGCTCCTCCAGGAGCCGCACCTCACCACGCTGTTCGACCTGCTGGAGATGCTGGCCTGCTTCAAACCGCCCAGCCCCAGCACAGAGAAGGTCCACGAAAACCCTGAGGTGGGTGTGACTGATGGAGGAGGAAACTGTTTAACTTATCTTAGCACTTGTAATGAGGACAAACACACATTATATGAGCTTAAAAATAAAATCAAAGGATTTTGTGTGTGTGTCCATGCAGAGCGCGCGGTGTGAGGAGCTTCACCTCCACGCAGAGAATCTGTCTCGTCGGGTTTGGGAGCTGCTGATGCTGCTTCCTACATGTCCCAAGATGCTGCAGGCCTTCCAGAACATCTCGGACGACACAGTCAGTCCCCACACTCCCCAAACAACTTCCATGAGTTAATGGCAGAATAATGTTCACCAAGCACACACATGGAAGAGGGAACGCAGCGATCAATGTCTAAACCTACAGGTTTTTCTGTCAAACACTGAATAACTAAACGTGTGTGTGTGTGTGTGTGTGTGTGTGTGTAGAATGGGGAGGGTCTGTGCTGGAAGGAGCTGCTGAGGATCAAAAGTCCCCACAAGTTGCTGTACGCTCTGGAGATCATCGAGGCTCTGGGCAAACCCAACCGACGCATCCACCGAGAGTCCACTGTGAGACAAACACACATTTTTTATTTTTTATTTTTAAAAGATCTGTCCACATACAGTGTGTAATGTCTGGTTTAGTAATTTGTTCTGGAGTTTTCTTTAATTGGTATAATGTGAAGACAGAATAAGCAGGAAAGACAAGAAAGATAAAAATAGACGAACATTTGTTTTCTATAAACAAGTTGAAAGTACTGAAATATATAAAAAATTTTAGAAATAATTTATTAACTATTTTAATCACCTTTTTACACGTGTGTGTTTTATGTATATGAACAACATCAACATAAACTTAAAAAAACAGTCCTCCTTGTGTGTCCTGAACACACCATCACAATGTGTATGGACTTCTTAGACTTGTATGTACTTCGTACTTGTTTGTACTGCTTGTAAATCTTACCGTGTGTGTGTGTGTGTGTTTCCAGGGCAGCTACAGTGATCTGTATCCAGACTCTGACGACTCCAGTGAGGATCAGATAGAAAACAGCAAGAACACCTGGAGCTGCAAGGTACAACACATTACATCGTCTGTGACAGGAAAAACTACATGGATCTGTTGTTTAGACAGTGAGAACTCGAGGACTTTTATTTATTGTCTTTCAAATGTAACGGAAATATGTAAATAAAACCACAATATACGAACAACAAACCAAAGTTGACCAGTAACAACTCGAGTCAGTATGTTTTATGTAGAATTTAAAAAACATGTTTTGATTAGATTCAGCCTTTTTCTTTCTCTCCTGCAGTTTGTTTCATCTGGAGGCCTGCAGCTGCTCCTGGAGATCTTCAACTCGGGCATCCTGGAGCCCAAAGACCAGGAGTCCTGGACTGTGGTGAGAGAGACTAGGTCCCTTTTTAGTTACATTTTCAGCGGAAAGTTTTCTCTTTAGTAAACTGGTTTCTCAAATGGTTTGGGTTCATTTACACATTTTCATAATCTGAGTGTAAATGGAAGATGCATGTTTTAAAGTCTCTCAGCCGCTCGTGGGATCTTCACGTGTGTGGTTTTGGTCTCTTACCTGCAGTGGCTGCTGGACTGTCTGGCCTGCCTGCTCAAGTTGATCTGCCAGTTTGCGGTGGACCCCGCAGACCTGGACCTGGCCTACCACGACGTCTTCTCCTGGTCCGGCCTCGCCGATAGCCAACGCAAGCGTGCGTGGCCAGGCAAATCCCGCAAGTCCACCGTAGAGCACGGGAAAGGCCTGCACATCCCTCGGCTGACTGAGGTAAATGTTTGCTTGTTGAAGACCTGTGCAGCAGCCGTCATCTTCCACATTCAGGGATTTGATCATCAGCTGATCTGTCTGTTGGTTTGCAGGTGTTCCTCAGCCTCGTACAGGGTACCAACCTCATCCAGCGTCTGATCAACGTGGCCTACACCTATGACAACCTCGCACACAGGTGACAAGATACAGGAATACAAAAAATATTCTTCTGGTATTTAAATACTAAATATATCTATATAATTTATATATATATATATATATATAAAGTTTAATTTACATGTTTTCGTTCAACAGAGTTCTTAAGGCTCAGTCTGACCACAGGTCTCGTCATGAAGGTGAGAACTTAAGAAAATTCTGAAAGAAAGAAAACAAAAGCGTGCAGAACGGACAAAGAAACCTAAAGGATAACCTTTCTCAACATCTCGCACCCCAAAACAAATGAAATAAAAACAACAAAAATAGACCTGATGCAGAAAAGAAACAATCTAAGCTGTGATGTTTGGCAGCGACATGACGGTGGTGTTTCTTTTTTCCCCAAGTGACTCACTACTCCATGTGGCTGCTGGTGAGCTGGGCTCACTGCTCCTCCACGGTTAAGTCCAGTCTGGCCGACAGCGAGCACCTTCATGACTGGCTGAAGAAACTGACCCTGTTGGTGCCCGAGGTGAGTAACTCCAAACATCCACAAGTCCCTCACAAGTTTACAATGAAAGTAGCCAAGTAAATAAAGTCATCAAAGCCACCTACCAGCATCTGTAAAGCTCACTAATTCTGCCTATTTTTGCTTTTTGTTTTCCAGTCCACGCCTGTCGTATGAAATTAGCTATATAAATAAACTTGACTTGACTAATTAACACGTTATATCTTGTTTGTTTAATCCACACAAAAACAGACCTGTAAATACGACAAGTTGTGATTATATCTTGTGTTAGGCTAGCTGTTTCCAGTCTCTGAGCTAAGCTAACTGGCTGCTGGCCTCAGTTTCATATAGATCAGACAGATATGAGAGTGTTTTCGCGAGTGCTATCGCAGGAAAGCAAATAAGCAAAATGTCGAACTATTCCTTTAAATCGGCGACTAAGGAGCGCTTGATTTGATGCACAAGAGCAGGTGTTCTGCATGCAATGTCATGCCTGAAGAGTTTAATAAATATGAAAGCCTGAATGATCCATCTGAAGACTGATGATACCAAATCGCAGGATAGAGATGCCTTAAATGTGCAGCTCTGTCTATTGCCAGTGGTAGGAATACCAAACCAAGTCTGAGCTACACCTCCATGTGATCTCAACTGGTATGACCACCACAGAAGAAGAGACAACTCTCTACTCTTGAGACAAAAACCAAAAACAAGCAACAGGCAGACTTCACTACTGTGGTTCAGAGCTACAAGCTGTTGTCTGACGTTCTTTTGTCGTTGTTTCAGCCGGCTGTGAGACACGAAGCGTGTAACGGCCTCTACAAGCTCTCTCTGTCGGGTTTGGAGGGAGGAGAGTCCATCAACAGATCCTTCCTGCTGCTCGCCGCCTCCACGCTCCTCAAGTTCCTGCCTGACGCACAGGCCCTCAAACCACTGAGGGTGGGTCTCTCTCTCTCACACACACACACACACACACACACACACACACACACACACACACACACACGCACACTCAAACTGACCCCCACAGAAGAAAGCACACACACAGGAAACTCATCTGCAAGCTACACTCTGTGTCAACAGTCCTCAGGGGCAATGATTTGACTCAATTCGAGCTTTGCTACAGTGAAACCAGTTTGTTTCTCAGACATTTTCCCTGTGGTGGGATCAAAGCTGGAGACACCGGGTCACACTCTGAATACAGCTGATGTTAAAAGTTCCCTCTGGGCTTTTCTTGTAAACAAACAGAAGTTATGTTTACATTCAGTGCTACTCGCCAAAACACATTGTGTTGTGTGAATCCTTGAGGTCAAACAAATGTGTTGAATGCACTTCCTTCCTCTTAAAACATTTGGAAAACTGATTCATTTTAAGTCCTGTATTGTTTGCATCCTTATTTATTTAGCCTGCAGTCTTACATGCACATCCAGTTCCGAATACATATGTAAAAAAACACAAAAATAGCAGGAGTCGCAACTTTACAAACAAGATCCAAAAAAAAACCCAAACCAAATAAAGCACACAACCAGGCTAACATAATTGCATTCAAATTGATAGAATATGCTGTAGTCAGTTCAAATGTTAATTATAACTCCAGTCCAGAGGGGTCCACCATGTCCAAGACTGGTTTCCATATCTTAATAAATCCCTCGATACTGTCCTAAAGGGTGTAGGTCAGCTTTTCCAGAAGGTGTTTTCTCAGTACCAATCGTCCAGTGCAGGGGTGTCCATAGAAATCCGGAATTTGAGAATAGTCTTTCTTGCTATATATGAAAGTATTCCAATCGTTTTAGCGTGGTGGTTGTTCCTTGCACCGTCCACTTTAGCTGCCAAAATACACTGAAGAGGTGACCGCTCATATCCACTCAAGGTGATCCCCTCATTTTTCACTTCTCTCCAAAATGTTTGTATCTTTGCACATTTCCAAAACATATGTGCATACGTGCCAATTTCTGAATTGCATTTAATACTTTTAATAATGTAGGAGAGGCCAGACCAAGCCAGCCCCTCAACAGTGGTGTACAAGCCTGCAGTCTTCTTCTTCCCTGTCTTTGTTGGCGCATTGTCTGCGTTTCTTGGTGCATTACCGCCAGCTGTATATCAGTGGGATAGTGTGAAACCATTGGCAGGGCACGAGACAAACAAAATGTGAAATTACTCATAAATAAACAGCTCCTCAGCTCTACTCCAAAACTCCACAGGTTACCTTTAAGTCACGACGACCCCCCCTGCTGCAGATGATTGGTGGTTACCTGCAGAAGTTGCATGCAGAGACAAAATGTCCTATCTTTTCTCTGACAGATGTTTATGATTTTATGCTCCTGAGTGCAGAATGTGTGTACTTTGCTATTAACAAGGGAGTTTGATGGTAACGTGTATTTGCAGGTGGAGGACTATGAGGAGGAGCCTCTGTTGAGGACGGGCTGTAAGGAATACTTCTGGCTGCTCTGTAAACTCATCGACAACATCCACGTTAAAGACGCCAGCCAGGTGGGAACCTCAGACCACAGCACTGATGATCATATCGATCTGTAGCTGGTTGATAGATTCAGTTTATTGAACAGTTGGCAGCATTGTTGTGACGTTTCATTGAACTGTTGCTAGTATTGGTCTGTTTGAACTCACAGAAGGTCTCTCCCTCTCTGTCGCTGGCCGGCTCGATGCAGACCACCCTGCTGGACCTGGACGCTCTCGCCCGACACCTCGCCGACTGCATCAGGAGGTCAGACTGTCATAAACTGAATACAGGAGTTTTATATACAGTGAATTCTAACTGGGCTGATATTTTGGTGTATTGACCGCCTGCAGGTGTTTTTGAAGAACCTTGTTTATTGTACATTTTTTGAGGGTTTGTGCTGCTTAGTCTTTTGGTGTATGGTTTGTTTTATGTTCAGGGTTCGTACAAAGTCTTGAAAGTTTGGGAAATGCTTAATTTTAACCGTTATGTATTCAAGGTTAGGAATATACTTGAATTCAAATATACTCCTTGAAAAATGCTTGATTTTTCAACATAATCTGGTGTTTCATCATCGACACAATCACTCATGTAAACCAAAAATCTGTTAGTATTTGAAATAAAACGATCCCGTCGTCATATTTGTTTTTTGTCTCCTGGGATTTATAGTAACAATTAAAGGCTTCGGGAGTCTGGAAATCTTTGGTTTTGATAGTGCTTGAATTTTACTCTTAAAAAGCTGTATGAGCCCTGTATGTAATATGTAATTTGTTGTTATCCTGAACACAATGGCAAACTTCCACATTATGGACATTAAAAACTTTTATCGGTTGCATTTTAATATTTGTCCAGAAACAGTTAATAAAACACTAGACGAGTAACGTCTTATACTACATAGATTTAAATGTTTATCATGGTTAGTTGCAACTTGGGTCTTATGTTTGTAGTTCTGGCTATCTATTGGTAATAATAACACTGTACATACCAAGTTAATGTGTCATATCTGGGAACGCAGCCATGTCACTTAAAAGAAGTTATTGCCAAATAAAGCAGGAAGGATAATTGTCCTCTAACTGTTGGCTTATTTGCAACCTGTCTGATCGTCTGACTGCATGTGTTTCTTGACTTGCCGGACTTTGTTGTGGTGATGTTGACCAATGACCAGCACCAATGAATTAACAGCTTAAGTTGCCTCTAAACATATTATTTCCCCGCAGTCTTTCAGATAAAGGATGTAGAGGACTGTAAAGTTTTTGATTTTGTAACCAATTTTCTTTTCTTTGGAACTTCTGTTCATGAAACGAAATCACAAGGAACAGGGAAGCACAGAACTTTAATGTAATGAGCTGTGGACAACTTTTCTCAACCAGCAAGCTTTGTGACCGGCTCTCCAAAAAATGAACCGACTTCTGGTGAACTGTAGAGCATTTTGTTCATGACCTCCGTGTTCCTCTCTCCTCCAGCCGTGAGATCCTGGACCAGCAGGACGGGACGATCGAGGACGACGGGCTGACCGGCCTCCTGCGTCTCGCCACCAGCGTCCTCAAACACAAGCCTCCCTTCAAGTTCTCCCGCGAGGGTCAGGAGTTTCTACGGGACGTCCACAACCTCCTCTTCCTCCTGCCCAGCCTGGCCGACCGCGCTCAGCCCAAATGCAAGTCCCACGCTGCCCGGGCCGCCGCCTACGACCTGCTGGTGGAGACGGTGAAGGGCTCAGTGGAGAACTACCGGCTGCTCCACAACTGGGTCATGTCACAGCACATGCAGGGTGAGGACGTGGGCTATTTCACTTTTTGATTGGTCGGTTTAGACCAGAAAATAAAGAACTACATGGCTTGCACACTGCAGGGCTCCAATATTCGCTATTTATTTCACCAAGGTAACGTTTCGAGCACAGCTGCTCTTCATCAGACACTTTTTTGGTCTGTAGGTGTGTGCTTACTCCCATCCAGTTTAGACTAGACCTTTCGTGGACCTGAGAAAACAGACAGCTGGCAGCACACAATAACAGATAAATTCAATGTTTCCAACATGGTTTGACTTCAGACCTCAATTCAAAATTCAGCTTCTTTAAGATCTGAAAGTTTTCGTAACCCCAGTTATTTAAAATAGACATTTCTTCAGTATTGGATATTTCTTTAATGACATTCAGGGATTTTATTGAAAAGGACCCTTGCTAAAGTGCATCCACTGCTTACTCCGCTCATCACATTTTCTTTCGAATTATGGTTTTAGCCTGCCAATGATTCTTTGTGTATTCCCTGAAAGTGTCTGTTTGGTTTCTTATTCTCCACAAACAACACATTACTGCACGATAGGCATTTGGATATTTCCTTGTTTTTCTCAGTGACACTCATAAATCTATTCTAAAGAATCATTAATTGTAAATTTGGGAACATTTTGGTTGATGTTCAACAACACGTTCACTTGGTGCAACTCCATGAAGAAATCTGTCTGTTTTGCTAACGTGCTGGCTCGCAGTTTACTGCCCATCACTTGTACAAACGCTTGTACTTTACAACAGGTCACGTCAACTTGCAGTCTTGTATACATGTAGGTTCATGAAGTTAAAGGGAGATGCAACATGATTCAAGCAATTTATTTCTTATCACATTTTTGTTTTCTACTTTACATGAAACAAAAAAATGAACCTGATTTATATTAACTTATTAAATAATTTCTTCTTAGCAATTTTGTTGCAACCCTATTTCCATATTAGAGGTCCCCAAGTTTGGGAAAGAATGCAGTAAATATTGTGGTATTTCGTCACACAACATTGACCTATATTATATTATATTGTAATGTATTCATGGCATGAATTCAGCATCCAAAACCTTATGGATTTAAAGTATGGAAATACTGCATCCAAATGCTAACTGGTATCACTTATAATCACTTCAATAAAATGCAGAAAATGTTTTGGATCTTAGAGCCAGAGTTAATTTTTTACTCCAGAATAAAGTACCTTTAAAGCGTTAATTGATTTTTGACCACTAGGTGGCATAAAAACTTAAATACAAGCTGACAGATGCACAACACCTTAACACCAGCTTATAAAACATTTACTGCTTACACATCCACCCGACCAAAGCAACATTATAATTTATTTGGAGTCGTGTATCTGTCGTCCTGATGAATCAGAGTCCAATATTCACTTTATTATTATTATAGTAGGAAACTCGTCTGCAAGCTACACTCTGTGTCAGAAGTCCTCTGGGACGATGATCTGACTCAATTTGAGCTTTGCTACAATGAATCCAGTCTGTCTCTGTGAGACATTGTCCCTCTGGTGGGATCAATGCTGGAGAGACTGGGACAGCCTATACAGTAAATTAACTATACAGTAAATGTGCTTTAAAACTACGACAATAAGCTAAAATGTCTGAAAAGCGCCATAGAGCTGCAGAGTTGGTGATGTATCTCTGTGGTTTCATTACTGCAAACAACCTCCTTCACATTACACGAGTTAATGTCAGAAGTATTGATTACTGTAGGTTTAACAGGGACATTTTTAATACCACAGGGCAGATACGGCCAGAAGGTCTTCCAAAAAAGAAAAAGCAGAACATTAAAAACTTCCTTCTGATGTTCTTCTTCTAGCCTCTCACGCCCCGTACAAGTGGGACTACTGGCCCCATGATGACGTTCGGGCTGAGTGCCGCTTCGTGGGTCTGACTAACCTGGGAGCAACCTGTTACCTGGCCTCCACCATCCAGCAGCTCTACATGATCCCTGAGGCCCGCCAGGCCGTCTTCACGGCTAAGGTCAGTACCTGCCAGACAAAACTGAGGGCAGAGCACATATGGAACGCATCAGTCAAATTCAAAACAGAGTGTAGATTCTCATCAGGTGTGTGTGTGTGCAGTACGCTGAGGATATCAAACACAAGACCACTCTGCTGGAACTGCAGAAGATGTTCACATATCTGATGGTGAGTTTTACATTCATACCTCCAACTGTCCTCACAATCATCCTCTACTCTGGATTTTGATAATAACGCTGCAGAGAACAGAGTTTTTTTCATCATCTTGTACATTTGTGAAAGAGCAGTCTGATGTCAAACATTTGTACGTTAAAACATCAAAACTTTAACATCCTTATTTGTATGTCAAATGTTGTACGTCACTTGAATCTGCCCTAAGATCAGATGTTAACATCAAAAGCATCTGTCCATGTTTCTCTGTTGTTAGTTATCAGTTTAAAGTTCAGCTGAATCAACCACACAACTGTTACATGATCTAAACCTGCCATTTCCTCGTCCTCCTCCTCCTTCGTCCAATGCTTTGTCTGTTCAGGAGAGTGAGAGGAAAGCGTACAACCCCCGGCCGTTCTGTAAAACCTACACCATGGACAAACAGCCTCTCAACACGGGGGAGCAGAAGGACATGACGGAGTTCTTCACCGACCTCATCACCAAGATAGAGGAGATGTCCCAGGAGCTGGTAAACACACACAGCTTTACACATAAGTCACACCAATAACAGCTCCTCACTAAGAGACGGAGAGGTGAGTTTTATTTCTGTCCAGCCATCTTACACAACGTCTCTACAAACGTTTTGAAAAAAAAGTTGGAAGATTCGCACATTTTTATTTTACAACTTTAAGATTAAGCGGAGATGTGATAACGTCAAGAACTGATGATTTGGACATGTTGATCAACACCTTGTAATCAGGAAATGTGGGTTTTTATTCCTACAGAATTACCCAATAATGACTTGTTGAGTTGTTCATGAAAAAGCTCAAAAACGCCGATATTTAAATGAATGAAATGCTTCAGCTAAAGGAATAAAACATGCAAATTAGAAACACACACATGAGGAACGCTACAAGAAGTGTGCAAAATGAGTTATGTTACGTTTAACAGCGTTTGACATCAACAACGTTTGAATCCAAATGTGAATCAGCTGTATTAATTAATGTCTTATTTGTTTATCCTCACAGAAAAACACAGTGAAGACTCTGTTTGGAGGCGTCATCACCAACAACGTGGTCTCTCTGGTGAGTTTGAGGAGATGAATTTGATTTGAAATGAGGAATATTGAATATTGAAAAATATATTTTATAATATAAAATATTCTTAAGCTCCAAGCACACCTCTTATTTTACTTGAATTGTGGTCTCTGTCCTGTTTTAATACCTGCTTTAATTATTTTGTGCATTTTCCTTTTTATATATAGAATTTCATCTTTATTTTGATTTTTACCCTTTGCTCTATTTTATTTACCCTTTATAATAAACAAAATTATTTCATTATCATATTATAATCAGTGATAATAAAGAATATTAGCTCTGCTCTCATGTTGAATTTAAGTTATAATCGAAAGTTTTCTTTAAGAACTTTTTCTTTAAGATATTAATTCATAACATGTTGAGTTGTACTAAACGAGAAGTACGTACTTCATATCTTCAGAATGCATTTTACAAATTTAGTGCAGGGAAGTTTAAGTAGTTTACAAAGTTGACCTAGTGGTGAGTTTTAAATGTTCAGTTCCTGACGGTTTGTGCCGTCTGTCCTGCAGGACTGTGACCACGTCAGTCAGACTGCAGAGGAGTTTTACACAGTCAGATGTCAAGTGGCGGATATGAAGAACATCTACGTGAGTATTCAAAACACATCAGCATCAGCTCTGAAAAATCTCGTATACATTTATCAAAGCCTTTTAACACGTATCGCACATAATATTCTGCAAAACAGTTCGTCACTGTTTCTTTCTGCTGTGGTCTTTATTCAGGAATCTCTGGATGAGGTGACCATCAAGGACACTCTGGAGGGCGACAACATGTACACCTGCTCTCAGTGTGGCAAGAAGGTCCGCGCAGAGAAAAGGTCAGCTTACCCCAGAACGTCTTCCCACTGAATTAACCTCACTGTGGGTCGTATCTGTGTCAGTCAATCAAACTTTATTTGTATAGCACCTTTCATACAGGTAAGTGCAGCTCAAAGTGCAAAGTGCAAACTGGAACACCCAGTTTGTGGCGCTGTGGGGTCAAACCACCACAGTCTTTTTCTCCAAATCTGCTCACCACTGACCACAGCACTTAATCCTAATACATTTCATGAATACAACATCTGTATAACACGCCGAGTTAACCATATTTAGCTCACTTGATCTCTCTCTTTTTCTTATTTTAAACTTGAACATGCACTGAGAGCTTTGTATGGCTCTTTGGTCCCAAGCAACGCTCTGAGGGATCCAGCCAGGACACTGTCCACAGACACTGAACCTGACCTTATTCAGGCCTTAGATGCTCACAGTCAAATTGCAGAAAATACACACAGTTTCTTTATGATTCCGTCAAACACAGAACATGGTAAGGCAAAATAAAGAAACTTTGCACTTACCGGTCGTTGTTCTCTGATGCCAATTTGTGAAGAAAAGGATACATGGATCTGTTTAGTTTAATAAAAAAAAACCTCTAAAAGCACCTTGTATAAATATTGCAATTGGATACATTTTCACTATTTAAAGCTGTGTGATAAATCCTTTAATCTCCCTCCATCACACTGTCTCACTCCACCTTTCGTCTCTCCTCCCACAGAGCCTGTTTCAAAAAGCTGCCACGGATCCTGAGTTTCAACACCATGAGATACACCTTCAACATGGTGACGATGATGAAGGAGAAGGTCAACACCCACTTCTCCTTCCCTCTGCGCCTCGACATGACGCCCTACACCGAGGACTTCCTCATGGGCAAAGGGGAGCGCAAAGAGGGTCCGTCCAAACATCACAAAACACTGAATCCAATAATAAAATATTAAAGAGAAGAAGTAGTTACTGAAAAGTCCCTTTTGGTCACGTTATGAGGGAAAATACACTGAAACATTTGCAGTAAATGTCTGGTGTGGATATAATTTGGATGAGTTTCTGAGCGATGTCTTCCATGTGCTGCAGGTTTTCGGGAAGAGGGCGAGGCAAAAGTCACGGAGAGCTACGAGTACGACCTCATAGGCGTCACAGTACACACGGGCACAGCAGACGGCGGCCATTACTACAGCTTCATTAGAGACATCGTCAACCCACATGCCTACAAGAACAACAAGTGGTGGGGGCAGAAGCATGTTAGAGTGGAACTAATAATGATTAGCTTTCTGGACTTTATTAGTTAACTGCAGTTTTTAAAGTTTCAGATTCAGTTGCTCAAACATGCTGTTGGATTTAAAAACAACATAATTCTTGCAGGTACCTGTTCAACGACGCGGAGGTGAAGCCCTTCGACTCGGCCCAGCTGGCCTCCGAGTGCTTCGGTGGAGAAATGACGGTACGAGCTGCAGTCAAAAGAAAAATAAAACATTAATTCATCTGTCGCTTTGGATTTCGCTGACTTGACTTTTTCTTTCAGACTAAAACCTACGACTCCGTCACAGACAAGTTCATGGATTTCTCTTTTGAGAAGGTGAAGACGATTTCCAGGCTGTTTTTATCGCATTCTGTTTTTCATTCCCACTCATGGTCCAGAAGGTAATAATGAAGTATTGATTGAACTTGCAGACACACAGTGCCTACATGCTCTTCTATAAGAGAGTGGAGCTGGAGGAGGAGAACGGGAAGGACTTTAGTTTTGACGTCTCTCCTGATCTGCTGGAGGTACTGTGGGTCTACTTTTTTAAGTTTAACTTATGTAACTACATTAAATTGATTACGTTTAAATCTTAAACTTACTTCTCTTTGTCTCTTTCAGTGGATTTGGCACGACAACATGCAGTTTCTCCAGGACAAAAATATATTTGAACACACCTACTTTGGGTGGGTATCAAATCTGTTACTTAGTTATTTTGACAGAATGAACTAATGAACCCTTGTCAGTCTTTATCATCACTACTCATCCCTCCACAATTGCTTATATTTCTGACTTGTTTTGTTCAGTTTCATGTGGCAGCTCTGCAGCAGCATCCCCAGCACTCTACCTGACCCTAAAGCCGTCTCCCTCATGACCGCTAAGGTGAGAAACATTACAGGCTCAAGCATTTTTTACCTTTAATGTCAGTTTTACTTTTTACAGCACTACAAGAGGGTTGAGGGGGAAATTAGCATTTACATTTAATTTGACACGGTAACATGAGTATGGTAATTAAGAACCAAAAATGATGCTTCTTTAACAAAAAAGGCTTCAATTTTGATCATCTGTAAGTCGTTTAAGTCATTTTTTTTAAGCAAAAATACCAAAAATTGTCTGGTTTTAGGTTCAAATTGGAGAATTTGCTGCTTCTCTGTTTTATGTCATTGTAAACTGAATATCTTTGTTTGGACAAAACCAACTAAATAGGTCAACTTGGTCTATAGGAACCGTTTTATAGTCCAAGTTAATCGATTGAGAAAATAATCTTAATTGATAATGAAAATTATAGTTAGTTGCAGCCCCAGATTGAACTGAAAGCAAATGTTTCTGCCCACCTTACTGCCCCATGTGCTATTTAATGTCAAACTGCTGCCTGGAAACACAAGTAAATAGTTTTGTGTGCTTCTTGTGAAATTCAGTTCATTTCTTTACTGTAAATGTTGTTTTGTTTGCAGCTCAGCACCTCGTTTGTCCTCGAGACTTTCATTCACTCCAAGGAGAAGGTAATGCGCCCTCACCTTGTTGTAGGACATTTAGTTTCTGACTGCTGGAAGTTGTGTACAGTGGAGACAGACTGACTGATGTGTGTCCTTCCTGCTCTGTCACCTCCAGCCCACCATGCTGCAGTGGATCGAACTCCTGACCAAACAGTTCAACAACAGCCAGGCCGCCTGCGAGGTTTGATCACAACAATTATTTCACCTCACTGTTGTTTTGGTGCTTCTCATATGTACTTATGGTGTTTTAATTTAGCTAGTTCTATTGATTTTATCCAAGGAAACGGACACAGTATAGAAAGTCTTTTTGAGTTTGTATACATGATCACTTACGACCTGTTTTCATCTGTTTCAGTGGTTTTTGGATCGAATGGCTGACGACAACTGGTGGCCGATGCAGATCCTCATCAAGTGCCCCAATCAGATTGTCAGACAAGTGTGTTATTTTATTTCCCTGTTTCCACTTTTATTGACCTAGTATTCCCCCACAGGTATTTGATGATTAAAGTTTTAACGATTCAATTAAAAAGTAATTCTGGTGTTTCCGGCAGTGGTCTTCCTGCAACAACTCAACCTCTCGCGAGATGTCAGGGCAAGACTTAGTTAAACAAACGGTCTGTCTCTGTAGGGATCCTTTCCATAATGTTGTCAGACACTTAGAATAACAGTCTGAACCAGAGTCAGTGGCAAAAACAAGCACTATTAGTGGACGTACTTTGACAGGTACAGTCACCGCTGTAAAAGGATTTTGTTGCAGCCATCGCAGTCCGTTTCTTTTTGTACCTAATAGTCATTTAGACCTTAAAATATGTTTAAAAAAAATAAGACCCAGGTTTAACAATACCGGAATTACCCTTTAAAGTGATTAAAGTTCCATCTTCATATCATCTCGTGTCACAAACACTCACTTCTGCCTCTGTCCTCCAGATGTTCCAGAGGTTGTGTATTCATGTCATCCAGAGGCTGCGTCCGGTCCACGCTCACCTCTACCTGCAGCCCGGCATGGAGGACGGGTAGGTCACACCTGATTGGTCGGATTGGCAGCCCTGGCCGATCAATGTTTCACTCAAATGTTTGTTCTTAATGCTGAAGAAAATCAAAACGCACAAGCTGCTCGATATTTAGATTTAGAATTATTGTTCTTTTTGTTTAAAAAGTAATGGAGACATTCACTTTCCCTACCTTGAAATATTTTTGATATTCATTGTTAGTGTTTGTAGTTCTGCATGTTTTTTTGCACTTCCATTGAATACATTTGAATTTGAACCCAAACTTCAAGATTAGAAGCCGGGACTCATTGCAGCCTCTCTTCCCCAGCCCAAAGGACTTAATTTAGACATTTTTTTCACCTTGAGCACCAAATCCGACGATAAATGGACTGTCAGTTTAATTGTGCCATTAGAGGTGTGCAGCACAAACAGTCAGTGTTGTGTCTGTGGTATCAGATGGCGACAGAGATCCAAACAGGAGCCGTGTGTCACTCAGTGTCTCGGTCTCTCTGGACTCTGAGAAAGATTTGTGGCTCCACATCACCGACAGACACACGGAGCTCAGGCGTCAGGAGTCGAGAAAGATTAGGAAATGCATTCAAGGCGGCAGTTTATAGTTGAGACGTGTCCGACTGGATCAACGGCCAAGCAGAAACCACCTGTCTCATGTTCAGATTCAACCTGCTCTAAAAACATCTTCTTTGCCTTCTTCTTTTTCCTGCATTTCAGCTCTGACGACATGGACGGTCCGGTGGAGGACATCGGCAGCCGATCCTGCGTCACTCGCTTCGTCAAGACCCTCCTGTCCATCATGGAACACGGCGTCAAGCCCCACAGCAAACACCTGACCGAGTACTTCGCCTTTCTCTACGAGTTCGCCAAGATGGGAGAGGAGGAGGTCGGTCTGAACTTCTACACCCACTTTGATCTTTTAGTCTGAAAGATGTTCGTCATTATCAGTTTTACTAACTGGTGGAAATCTTATAAGCGTTTTTAAGCACCCTTCACATGCAATACCACAAAAGCTCTTTTCTTATCTATTTAATTTGAAAATATTTTCTTTTTTAAGCAGTTAAATTGCTAAGATCAATAGTTAAAATGTAATTAACCTTTTTAAGTCGGGTCATTCATCCTTTTTTCGTCTCCAGAGTCAGTTCTTGTTGTCGCTACAAGCCATTTCCATCATGGTGCACTTCTACATGGGAACTAAAGGCCCTGAGAATGTAAGTTTACACATTGGCTACTGTATTTATGTTTCACAACTCATTATATTTATTTACTGCAATATTTATATTGAGACTTCTGTCTGAATGGTACTTACTTTTATTTCTTTCTCGTTAAATATGATAGTTGAGCCTGTAGCCTTCTTGTAGATTAATGAATTTAGAGATAGATGACATGTAGGTAACAGGATTACAAGAAGGAACAGAGTAAATGACGAGTGTCCTCCCTCAGCCTCAGGTGGAGGTGCTGTCGGAGGAGGAGGGAGAGGAGGAGGACGAGGAGGAAGACATTTTGTCTCTGGCGGAGGAGAAGTATCGTCCTGCGGCTCTGGAGAAGATGATCGCCCTCATCGCTCTGCTGGTGGAGCAGTCTCGCTCCGAGAGGTACGAGTGCAGGGCGTCGATATGACGGAGCAAATATTGTTCTCTTTAACGAGTTGTTTGAGGACTCGGGCAACTCTTTGCTTCTCTGTCTGCTCTCCAGACATCTGACTCTGTCCCAGAGCGACATGGCGGCGCTGACCGGAGGGAAAGGCTTCCCCTTCCTCTTCCAGCACATCAGAGACGGCATCAACATCAGGCAGACCTGCAACCTCATCTTCAGCCTCTGTCGCTATAACAACCGCCTGGCCGAGCATGTAGGTTTATCACATACACTCAGAAGATGACACGATGGTAACGTTTAAATGTCTAATTCCTGCCAGGCCTTATTCAAACACCAGACACTGAATTTCTGATTCTCAGGTTTTCCTGAGATGAACATGTCAAACTGATCTCCAGAGATGTGGATGATGTTATGTATTATAAAAAGGGAAAAAAATAGATATGTTATCTTGTTGTACTAAGTACTATTTTTAAAAACTAGTCAAGGAGAAATTTCAGGGAAAACTAATTTAAAAAAAAATCTGCTTTAAACAGTTAAAATGTATTTTTAGATATTAAAAATGCTGTAAAAGTATACATAAATGTACTTGTGTACTAAATGTGTCACAGAGTTTGAAAGGAGAAAATGTTTTGGCAATTTAAAGCAACTTTAAATGTCAGATTTTAATGTCAAGTCCTCAGAATTTAAGAGTGAGGCCTTCTGTCACTGACATTCAATAATAATAATAATAATAATCCATCAGATAGGAGAAACATGAGTAGTTTTTACCATCACAGAAGCAGAAACGGACCAGAATGCACTGCACTTTCAAGGCAGGTTGGGTTTTGAGTAAATGCATGCTACTGTCATATTACAGGTAACATTTAGTTACCCTCGCTTTTTTCAGATCGGCACTCAGACAAACTGCAGTATTTGCAGCCGGCAGTACAAATGTTTGTATTTGAATGTGTAACTCTCCTCCTGACTGATGTTTTCTCTGTTCAGATCGTGTCGATGCTCTTCACCTCCATCGCAAAGCTGACTCCTGAGGTAAGCAGGACAGACATGAGACGGTTTACTTCATTTATTTATTCATAGCACTGAAAACACAACAGAAACACGTTGATCCAAAGTGCTCCGCAGCTACAGGGAAAAGAATAAAAGCCAGCGTAGAGCCATGCAGATAAATCTGGTTTTGTTTTCCCGGGTTCTGACGTCTCTTTTTGCTGTTAATTGTTTCTTTTTCTTTATTCATTTTTGTATTATTAAGCTCCTCTCTGTTGTTACTGTGGCAGTCACTCCAAGTCTGACGCTAGATCATCAAAAAAAGGAGTGTATAAGAAGCAGCTCTGCAGCTTCATCGACCTTTTCTTTTATTTTTCAGGCGGCCAATCCTTTCTTCAAGCTGCTGACGATGTTGATGGAGTTTGCGGGCGGACCGCCGGGGATGCCCTCCTTCGCCTCCTACATCCTCCAGAGGATCTGGGAGGTAAATAACATTTTTCAAGTTTTATTTCTGTTTTTAATGCGGTGACACATTTAAAATGAAGCTGTTATCTTAATTATCTTCAGCGTTTTTTCCTTTTAACCAGTGAAAGCTTATCACAATAATAGATCCAGTTTAGTTTACTGTATTTGTCAGGGACAACAGCAACTTTCTACTTGTTCTTTTCTTTTGTTTTTATCCTTTACCCAGAACGTCTTTTAGGATTAAAGGTGTCTTTTTTTTTCATTGACGAGGTCTGGCCAAAATGGCTGCATAAAAAAGTAAAAAATAAATTGATAAAAACAAATTTGCAAAGACCCCATGCAGTTCACAACAATTCACATTGCTCATGAAACATTTATTGAATGTGATATTTAAACACCTGAGAAGATGGAAGTTATATATAAAGTCCAGAGTGCATAAAAAGGTGTTTTTTTCCAAGCTCAGAATCGACTCATTTAATCAATGAATCAATAAAAATGTATTTGCTTTACAAGCGATTGACAAAACGTAGGATGTTAAATGGATTTAGAGACGACTGCACACCAAAACAACCAAACAAGCATAATAACAGATAATACAAGCAATAAAAATAAAGTCATGAAATACTACATAAAACAAAGAGTAAAATGTTAACAAAAGAAAATAGAATAAAATAAATAATAATGATGATAGTAAATAAAATAAGTATAAATAATAAAAGCAGAAAATTAAAAAGTAGAGTATCGAGTTAGCTCATGTGGACCCTCTTCATGCTCTGCTGTGTTCAGCAGGTTCAGATCATCAGTGTCAGCAAACAGATTAATGGCTGGAGGTTTAAGTTTTATCCATACAGAGAGGCCTTCATGTGTGTTTGTGTTCTTCCTGTCAGGTGATCGAGTACAACCCGTCTCAGTGTCTGGACTGGCTGGCTGTTCAGACTCCCAGGAACAAACTGGCCCATAGCTGGGTCCTGCAGAACATGGAGAACTGGGTGGAACGCTTCCTGCTGGCCCACAACTACCCGCGAGTCCGCACATGTAAGAACCTCAGCGCTCTGCGAAAACCAAATGTTGCCGGGTTTTTATCGCACCCGGTTTTTCACAGTTTAACAGTTCAATTTTTACCAGTTAGCTTGCAGTGGTGAAGCTAACCTACCCTGAAGTTAGCCTGACTAAACATGAAAGGGTCTATGAGAAGGGTCATGGCATAACAGAAACAACTCCAGACGCTCAAGTGGGTGTTAAAAATAAAATAATATAAATTTGGGCTAGTACATTATAGCCTTGGTGTATTTTGTAGTCTGTACCAAAGGGTTTAAGGGACAACAGAACAGTTTGTCTGTTATCATTGATTTTCTGAATAATATATATATATTATATATATATCAATAAAGTTTTAAACATGTGTTGATGATTTGATCAGAGCTTCGAAGTGTTTCCTTTGGTGAGTGGCTGTGGTATAAGACCCATAATGCACTCTGAGGTATTCTGATATAGAAAATTATGGGCTGCTTGGAGGAAACTTGATTCTGCTTCGTGTCCTCTTCACTACCTTCATTATTTTGTAAAGCAGGACATTTCCCACAGTTTATGTAAATTATAAACCTTTTTTCTTTTTTACTTTGGATTAAATTCAATTTATTTTAGTTCTGTAGTTCATATAAGACAAACGTAAGAGGAAAAAACGCAATAAGATAAATGGATATTTACACAATACACTTTATTTTTACTTCATCACGTCTCAACTTTTCCATTTCCATGTATGTTTTGGTAATCACCGTTGGTTAATCAGGATAAGAGCACTGTAATATCCATGTTTTTATGGATGAATAAATTGAACCTTGAACATAATTAGCATTTGGCTTTTGCAGCCTTACGCTTGCATAGATCAGAATCAGGTTTATTGCCAAGTTTCACATACAAGGAATTTGCCGTGTAATATTGGAGCATAACAATAAACATAGTAGGTAAAAAATATAAAGAAAGATAAAGCAAGTACTGCAAGTCAAGAAGCATAAATACAAAATATCAAATTGACAATAAACACGTACAACACATACTCATTATTTGTTTATCAAAATCCAAAGAACAAGATGTAAAAAGCTTATCAGTGTAAAAAAACTGAACGTAACCTGACCAGAACCTGCTTGTAGGACTTGTTACTCCGTCTTGATTAGACCTTCAGGAGGGATCCATTACAGATAAATAACGGCAGCTGTGTCTCCTCCCTCCAGCGGCGGCGTACCTCCTCGTCTCCCTGATCCCCAGCAACTCTTTCCGCCAGATGTTTCGCTCCACGCGCTCCCTCCACCTGCCGACCCGCGAGCTTCCGCTGTCGCCTGACACCACCGTAGTCCTCCACCAGGTCTACAACCTGCTGCTGGGGCTGCTGGGACGCGCCAAGCTCTACGTGGACGCCAGCGTTCACGGCACCACCAAGCTGGTGCAGTACTTCAGCTTCATGACCTACTGCCTCATCTCCAAGACGGAGAAGCTCATGTTCTCTGGGTACTTTATGGACCTCTGGAACCTCTTCCAGGTACATTCACGTATTTTGGTTTTTCATATCAGAACCCAAAGATACTTCAGAAGTGTATTATTTTCTTTCTCCCACTAAAGATCAGTTAAATGAATCAAAATGCTGAAATATGATTTGGAATACTGCCATAGCAGCTGTAGCACTACTGAACCTCTGATTCTGATGATATATTGCTTTCCAACATTTCTGATTGTGAGATTAAAGCAAAGTGTTATTTATTCACATATCTGTCCTGCTTCTTCAAGTTTAATCTGAAGAATTTATTTAAGTCTTTTCTGGAAACAGAAAACGGTCTCACCACAAGGTTCTTTTTGTAGCTGTTCTGGAGCTTTTGTTCGCATCACATGACCCTCAGCAGCTTTGCTCAGTTGTCGTGGGATTGTAGACATTTTCAAAGACTGTTTGCTGCCTCAAAAATGATCAATTCATAGCACACATAGTGACAGATGAACAATCTGAGTATTGACAACCGTGGTAAAGTGATGGAAAAGGTATTAGAATCCTCAAAGCTCCACTGATCAATACTTTGTTGTTGTTTTTTCTACTCTATTAAATGGTTCAGCAATGTGAAAGAGGTTTTATTTTAACCCTCTATCATTTATAAGCAGTGAATGAACAAACTGTTTATAACACCGTAATGTAGCCAGAAGCAGATAGCAAAAGGACATTTTTAAGTATTTATAAGCTGACTACGTTATAGTTGTTAGTTGCAGCTCAACTGTGAACAGCAGTCGGTTGTCTGAAGCTTTTGTCACGTTGTTCTCCGTCTTCAGCCCAAACTGTCGGAGCCGGCCATCGCCACCAACCACAACAAGCAGGCGCTGCTGTCCTTCTGGTACAACATGTGCGTGGACTGTCCGGAGAACGTCCGCCTGGTGGTGCAGAACCCCGTGGTGACCAAGAACATCGCCTTCAACTACATCCTGGCCGACCACGACGACCAGGAGGTGGTGCTCTTCAACCGCGGCATGCTGCCCGCCTACTACGGCATCCTGCGCATGTGCTGCGAGCAGTCGCCCGCCTTCACCCGCCAGCTCGCCTCGCACCAGAACATCCAGTGGGCCTTCAAGAACCTGACGCCGCACGCCAGCCAGTACCCCGGGGTGAGAAATGTGTTTTTATGATGGATGTGTTGATCCATTTTTGATTGGTTATTTCTGTTAGCTTGTTAGCTTTAACACTTTGGTAATGTTATATTTCCTGTGCGGTGGTAAAGATTTTTAATTCTGTCAGTTTGTTTTTTTTTTGTTTCAAATTCATATTAATTCACGAGATAAACCCCTGCAGGTGTGTTATCTTGTTTTCAGGGCCGGTCCACAACAGAAAGAGAACATGACAGAAAACATTACACAAGAACAACAATAAAACAGATCAGACCAAAAAATCTAATTACAAACATAGCCTTCATTTAACCAGGAAGTCTCTTGAGATCTTTCACAAGAGAGCGCCTGCAAAAAGGGGGGCGTAGAATAGTTTTACACATGAGACATGAATTGTGCTACACCTGTATATCATATAGCACAATAAAATAGGACATGTGAGGCATAAAGGAGACCGCTTCACTATAAATAAATAAAATATTCTTCATAAAATGTGTTTTAATGTGGTGTTTCCAAATGAATCCAAGCCAAGTTTGGACCAGACTCAGGGGATGTCCTGTGGTCTGATAAGTGTTTGAAACAGGAGAAAGTGTTTTCCAGAGGTTGACAGGAAGTTTACCAAGAAGCCTTAAAGGATAGGAAGGTACATAATGAATCCTCATCCATGTTGTCAGTGAGCTCCACCCAGTTAATAGAACATGAATTACAGCGACGAGTTTGTGATCCAACATTCAAAATAAAACGTAGACAAGATACAAATATTATAAAAATCATTAATGTGGTGTGTGTGTGTGTGCGCGCGCGTGTGTGTGCGCTGCCCCCTGCAGGCGGTGGAGGAGCTGTTCAACCTGATGCAGCTGTTTGTGGCGCAGCGAGCTGACATGAGAGAAGAAGAGCTGGAGGACGTCAAACAGTTCAAGAAAACCACCATCAGCTGCTACCTGCGCTGCCTGGACGGCCGCTCCTGCTGGACCACGCTCATCAGGTCAGCACACATACACGCGTAGCCTGGTTCAGATACATGTGAGAAAGTGGCTTTAATATTGTGGTTTGGACGTTCTCATCTTAAAAAAAATGTCAGATTTAGAGACTGAATACTGGCTCAGTATTTGCCTTCAGGAGCTCATATGATCTGAATCTTAACGCCTGGTTCTGTTGTTCCTCTCAGTGCCTTCAGGGTTCTGCTGGAGAACGACGAGGACCGACTGCTGGTGGTCTTCAACAGAGGACTCATCCTCATGACTGAGGTGTGATCAGGATCTCCGCTTTACATCAGACACAAAAATGTTGAAATGAAATGATGAGTTTAATTTCAGAGCAGCTTAATATTCAGAATAACGAGACATGCAACCAAAACACACTCAAAAAAACAGACATTAAGAAAGAGAGACATTTTATGACAATTTAGAATCTTTTGAGGATTTGAGGGGAAGCTCAGCGTGGATGATCTAGTAAATGAGGGATGCTCTCTGTCCTCCGCAGTCCTTCAACACTCTGCACATGATGTACCACGAGGCCACGGCGTGTCACGTCACCGGAGACCTGGTGGAGCTGCTCTCCATCTTCCTGTCTGTCCTCAAAGCCACCCGGCCGTACCTGCAGCGCAAAGGTGAGACCGCCTCACTACTGAACATCTGAAAAGTTACTCAATTTACAGAAGAATCATTTATTATTATATTTTATATTCCGTACTATATTTCTGTTTCTATTTTTATTTCTATCCTTATTTTTGTTTTATGTACCTCTAATTCTTTATTTTGTTTTACCTTCCCCTGTTTATCTGAATTTCTCCTCTGGGGATCAATAAATCTGATCTGAACTTAAGATGAAGACCTGCAGTCGTATGTTTGTTCTGAGCAGATGTTTCTCTGCCTTGTCGTCCAGATGTGAAGCAGGCTCTGATCCAGTGGCAGGAGAGGATCGACTTTGCCCACAAGTTGCTCACACTCCTCAACTCCTACAGCCCGCCCGAGCTCCGCAACGCCTGCCTGGGTAACACACACACACACACACACACACACACACACACACACACACACACACACACACACACACTCGTAATGCTTTCTTTGAATCCACTTATTACAGTCAACTATACAGAACTCAGGTATTGACAGAGGCTTTGTACATCCTTCTAAATGTGATTTCGATTGTCTGAAATGTTTCGTTATCTTTGTTCTGGTTCCAGATGTGCTGAAGGAACTCGTTCTGCTGAGTCCACACGACTTCCTGCACACTCTGGTCCCCTTCCTGCAGCACAACCACTGCACCTACCACCACAGCAACATCCCCAGTGAGTCTCCTCCTCCTCTTCATCACCTTTCCTGCTTTCCATACTTCCTCATTTTAATGGAAAGAAATAGACCTACGTGCCTCTGAAGTCATGTAAAAGCACTTAAATCTATTTGGTTTTTCACTGTAGAGATGCTTTCTGACACTGACGGGTAGATAGTTATTACACACACTTCTTATTGTTTTATTTTTTTTATTTCAGCCTCTTATCTGTTTGTCACAAATCTCTTCGTCTTGCTCTTTTTATTCCTTCTTACGTCTTTGTTGCTCTCAACACGAGTGTTTACAACACATGAAGTAAAAATGCATCAGAGTTCAGAATCACTGAACATGCAGAGTCAAAGACAAAAACCTTGAGCGACAGTATTTTAATTGGAATCTAAGTTAACAATCTTTAAAAAAGAAATTTGTAACAATGCAAAATGTAATGATACACAGTGATGTGTGTAAAATGTTAATCATTTCTGATAAAATCTGATTCGTTTTAAAGCTTCAGGTTGTTAAATGTGTTAAATAATTCCTTAAATGTGTTTTATTAATCAAAACCTTTTATTAAGTTTCCTGTGTTTGTGTCCGCAGTGTCGTTCGGCCCCTACCTGCCCTGCAGAGAGAACATCAAGCTGATGGGAGCCAAGAACAACATCCGGCCCCCGAGACCGGAGCTCAACATGTGTCTGCTGCCCTCCATGGTGGAGAGCAGCAAGGTGCGTTCACCTGACACACCTGTCACATCACCTGTCGCTCTGTCACATGACCTGTTACAACAGGTCTTATGTGTTTCATTATGTATCGACAGGTTTATTTGTTAAACTTTACTTCCTTCTACAGTGGAAATTATTAGTCGATTAAATTGATTAGTTGACAGAATTAATTAACAACTGTTTTGATAATCGATTGAAGTAATTTTTCAAGAAGAAATTGTCAAAAATGTTTGTTGCAGCCCTACTTCCTTCCTTTTCTTGCATTTTGAAATGAAACTAAATTTAAAACAGACTTAAAAACACTTTGGCTCTTTAAAACCTGCAGTGACTTGATGTTGGTAGTAAACTGTGTGTGTGTGTGTGTGTGTGTGTGTGTGTGTGTGTGTGTGTGTGTGTCTCAGGGTAAAGACGAGGTGTACGACCGAATGCTGCTGGATTACTTCCTGTCCTACCACCAGTTCATCCACCTGCTGTGTCGCGTCGCCATCAACTGCGAGAAATTCACCGACACGCTTGTCAAACTAAGTACGTGTGTCAATTTAAAATATACCATTCATAAAAACATGTCTGCATATATACAGAGGAATATGAACTCGTCTTAACTCTCTCTGTCTCAGGTGTTTTGATAGCGTATGAAGGACTTCCTCTTCACCTCGCTCTCTTCCCCAAACTGTGGACGGAGCTCTGTCAGTCGCAGGTACGTCACCTTTTGAACTCCTCCAGCCATGTTATTATACAGACACAACAGCACTGCACTGACATAGTTGTTTTTGTTGCCGCTGCGCTCTCAGTCCGTTCTGGCTAAAACGTGTGTGAAGCTGCTGTGTGAGGACCCGGCCTTCAGCGAGTACATCAAGTGTATCCTGATGGACGAGAGGACGTTCCTCAACAACAACGTGGCCTACTCCTTCCTCACCTGCTTCCTGCACAAGGTACACTTTCTCTCTCTCTGCAGACGCTTTTTTCTCCAACTTATATTCTGTGGTGAATTTACGAACTCTGTTTCTGTCCCTGTTTCCTCTTCATCATTTCTTTTCAGGGATTAAGATGCACCAAATGTGAAAATGATGCATATTAAACCCATTTTTTGTGCAATATTTATCTTCTTTAAATTGTTCTGATGCCATAAGTGTTTGTTTGTTAATCTATCTATGGGAACATTTGTCAAAGTGATGGCGCCTTAGCGATCATTTGTGTGTGTGTGTGTGTGTGTGTGTGTGTGTGTGTGTGTGTGTGTAGGTCCAGGTGTTGTCCGGTCCCAGCTGCTCCAACCTGATTGGCGTTCTGGTGACGAACCTGCTGAGTGAACAGAGCAGCCTGCAGCCTGAACTGGCAGCTCACCGGCTGGAGCTCAGCAAGACCAGCGG
>LKNJ01002061.1:6171-78227 GCA_002120245.1 Maccullochella peelii
AAATAAAAGTCCTGCATTATTTTAAAGTACAGAGGTTTTATCAGAAAAAAAAAGTATTAAAAATAAAAGTACTCATGCAGAAGAATGGCCCTGTAAGTGTTACTTACACTATTATATGTTGTAATATTGGATGATTATTACTGATGCATTAATACAGACATGTAATACTGTATCTAGTTGAGGTGGAGCTCATTTTAACTACTTTATATATAGTGCCATAGTTTATTTATTTATTTAATGTTTATATTTTAGGGACAAGTATATATCATGGATCCATATATGGCCCTTTAAAATACACAAAAATCAACAAGAAAATACATAGGACTACAAAACAACACAAAACTTACAATACACAAAAAATTACTGTAAAACTAAATGACAAGAACATCCATAAAAATGCATCATGTTTTATAAACTGATCATATTGATTCATATTTTGAACGTAAAATCTTAATCTGTAAAGTTACTAAAAACTACAGCAGTCAAGAAAATGTAGTAAACTTCACAATATTTCCTTGGAGTAGAAGTATAAAGTAGCATGAAATGTAATTAATCAAGTACAAGTACCTCAAAATTGTACTTAAGTTCAGTACTTTAGTAAATGTACTTAGTTACTTTCCACTGCTAACTAACTAAAGAGCGACTTTAAAAAAACACCCCAGGTAGATAAATAGCCCCCAAACATAAACAGTGGTGAATTTTGTTTTAAATAGTTGTCCTAACTTCTGGTAAAATAACCATGCTATCTGGCTACATTGTTGTTTATTAAATCCTTGAAAAATAAGATAACATAAACGTATAAGTATAGGCTCCTTGTTGTTTACTGTGGCCTCCTTTGGCTGTCACTGTACCCTCACAGCTGTAAACTGGTAGCAGCTAAACAGGCTTATAGCTGAAACAATCTCAATCATAATATAAGATACATCTTTTTTCTCATACCCCTCGTCCCAATTGCCTATTTAATATAGAATTCCCCAACCAACCACCAAACCAAAGGAGGCCTCAGCATAGCATATGTGTTGGGATTGCATTTTTTTGCCTATAGCTTTTATGGGATATTTTTAACCCACTGTAGAGTAATTAGTGATTTTTTTGTGTGTAAAGCCGGCCTCTGTAGCCTACTTTCGATTGCTTTTATACCCAACTCACCCTGTGTTCTTTCAAAGTAGGCCATTTAATGGTCTTTCTGCCTGGAAGATCAATATTTACAGAGCAGCAGCAGATCCAGTAAGGCCAAGAGATAGCTTTCACTGAGCAAAGTGGAGCTTCTGCTTTTAACTCCGTCACTATATAGTATTGCTTCTGCTGGGAGGTTTGGTTTATTTTAAGATTCTAATGCTGTCACTTCTGATAGCATTGTGAAGTGTATGAGGGGCGTGTAGACCATGCATGTATAGACAGGATGTACAATTTGAATTTAAAAGTTAGTAACTGTTGGCAGCCAACAGATAAATATGGGTAGCCTTAACACAAAAGCAGTAAGAAGTAAATATTAAATCCATAGAAATGAACTTGAAATACTCAAGTACCATCACCCCAGAATGGTACTTAAATTAACATAAGTTGGATAAACGCAGTAGGACAGGCAGCTCTAGGTCAGTTAATGTATTTGCTGTTCTCTCAGAGTGAGCTGCTACCTGTGGAACTGTGCTTTAAAGTGAGATAGTTATAGGTTAGCTGTATATCTCCACCAGGTAGGAAATGTACCAAATGTGCTTAAAAAGAAGGCAGGACATTCTGTAAAGTGGGGTGGAAAAGAAAATGGAGTAGAAAAGACATTTACAGAAAGATTAGGTTATATTAACCTAGTTCAGTCAACCGGTAAGTTAATAAAATTTGCTCAAAAACAATGCTGCTTATTTTTTTTATCACGCGTGTTCGCTCTTTCACATTTCAACAGGGCATCCCGAGAGCTTTGAGAGTGCTTCTTTTTTTTTTTTTTACGTTTTACGTTTACGCAAGTGTGAGTTGATTTCCGGGGTAGCGGTGTGACGGAGAAACTTTCAGTGGGATGTGAACTATCTTGACAGTGAAGCGCAGTCTCTTCGGTTGTCGCAGCCGAGGCTCACACAGTGTCCCAGGTCAGAAAGCACGGCGGAGGTACGGCAGTGGCGGCGGACCATCTGACAGCAGGGTAAGAAGAACACGTCCTCTTGACTGTAAACAATACTCAGATATGCCTTTAAGTAAACTCTCAAACGCATAATTAGGTAAAATCATCTTTTAAAGCAATGACACAATATCACATGTGTTCAATTTTACGATGGATTGGATTATTACAGGCTTGTTTGCGGTTGTTGACGTGAAACTAAATGTTTTCCTAACGACATTTACCAGTAAACGAATGTAATTCTGTAATCATATTTCGTATATAACTGCAGAGTATGTAACATTGGCTATATACGGGACCTTGCATGAAGTTCAGTGACCTTATCGCAGCTGCCTTGTGTTTTAATCTCATATGAAGTCAGTGTAATATTCCTTAATTTAAGGTGTTTCTGCTATACATTAAATTGTCCTTAGAAGATATGTTTGAAGTCCTTAGAAGATATGTGAGAAGCACTTTGTAACTTGGTTTTAGAAAAGTGCTCTATAAATAAAGATTATTATTATGTTGGCACTGTTCAAGATACCTCTAACTTTTTTACGTCTACTTTTCACACACTCTGTGGGAGTTAAGATTTCACACCCATAAGGTTTCACAGTCTGAGCTTCTCATGTACTCAGAGTTCTACACATAGACAACAAATGACAAATTGCTACACAAAAGACTAACATCTAAATCATTTTCAGTGGTCTGTGTAATAATTTAGCCTCTATGCTGAATAAATCCACCATCTGCAACCAAAACCACATCTTAGACAAAATTAGTGTGCAGCCACAACACAGTTGCGTGTTTGTTTTGCTTGATTTAATGCTCTCAGTGGCGTAAAATGAATATTTACTTTCACTGTCTAAATGTTAGCTCAGACTGTTGTGAGCTCATTTATCTTAAGGGGTCTTGGAGGGGAGATTGTATGCACAGAAATAGATCATCAATCAAAGATACATATAAGCAAACACTAACTTTGAACACAAACCAACTTAGAAGATCAATGGCAGATGTAAAATGTCCTCTACTGGTGTGTGTTTTTGTGTGTTTTGCTAAAGTAAACTGTCACGCTTGGCAGCACACTATGAGGGAGCATCTTGTTAATCAGTTGAAGGGGTGAAGAAAAAAATGTTAACAAGCAGACAAACTTTATTTATATAGAAATTTTCAACAGATGTCACAAAGTGCTCCACAGAAGGAGGAAATTAAAGCAAGTGAAGTAACATCTTTTGGATGTAGGCCCAAGCCAGTTTATTGCCAAAATATGGATTGCATCAGTTTAAAGTCAGTTAGGAAAGACATGAAGTCTCTTGTTACCACATTTCCAGTCTTCATACTCTGTGTCATTGCTTTGCCCTTTTCAATCGGGGACTAGTTCTGCTTTATTATGTGTCGTTTTAACTCGTGAAGCAGTTAAAATGCAAAAATCCAGTGCTATGAATTCAAACCAATAAATATGTTGGCTTTGCAGGCATGACATATGAGAGACACACATATCACTAATTGTACAAGTTAATGCCTGAGTGACTGATTAGTTTAATAATGTTACATGGCTCTGGATGTGTTGCACTCCGGGAGCTTGGTTTACTCTGCAGTTATTCATTACCTAGGTGTGATCGTGAGTGCGCTGCAGAGCGCCATAACAACAGCAGGAACAGGTAATCTCCTTTTATCTGTTTGGGCTTTGGCTGAAAATCTCATTGTAAGCAAGCTTCCATGTGCCACTCCTTTAATCCAGACCGTATGCTGAAAAAAGTCAATCTAGGGGCTCTTAAATTAACATTTGGGTGACATAAAAATCCCACAATCTACAGTTGTTTTAAAATATATAATCATATATAAATATGTAATGTAAATATACAGTATCATGGCATGGCACTATGCATGCCTACTGGATCTGATTTAACATAAAACTTGCAGTGGCTACTTGCAGTGCATGGTGGTGACACAAGACCTGACTGGGTGATATTTGATCATTGCACATACGTCAGAGTACCTGAAACATGCACAGAAGAATGACGTAGAGTCCTCTGACAACCAGCAATCCGAAGAATTTCAGAGCTGCAGCCTACATATTAATAACATTGTGAGAGAAAATGCAAGCTCCTTATTTACTTTTTTTTTCATGGCTAAAAATAAACCAAAAGTGTTATGATTCTGGTAAATGTCCCTCAGCTTACTTTAACAATCCTACTTCAGAGCAGGGAAAAGCCGATTTCTAGGGAAAAAAGCTTTTTTTTTGTTAACACTTCATTATCAGGGTGTTTTCTCCAAAGGAAACATCTTTGTGCTGTGAAAGGAAAGAAATTTCCAGTGCCGACATCAGAGGTCAGGAGCTAAAGCCCGAGACAACTTTGTCTTATCTGTGGCCTTCAGGCAGAAAGACAGGGGACTGGGCACAAAGAAGATAAAAATGTTAGCACTGAAGTGGCTAGCGGCTGTATTTCTGAATGTCTACGTGTTGAGTCATCATCCTAATCTGTTTGTTTGCTGCATTTGATATGTGAACATAAAGTCAACTTACATACACAAGCACATACTGTACGTGGCACAGGGTCAAGACCTCGCATACAGGGGCACAGTACATGGCAGCTTGTGTCACCGCAGTAAACAACAGCATATATAGTATAGTTGCAACCAGTTAACCTTCAGGTGAGATAATGTCGAATCTAATGAAACTGTTTATGCTGTGTTTGCTTAATCTTGTTGTAGTAAGAAGAAGTGTGGTCATGTTTACATTTGGCATTGTGGTATTTCTGGAATGTTTTCCCAACCCCATGTGTTCTCCTTTGGGATTCACAAAAAAAATAAGGTTCAACTGATTGCTTTAAGCCTGAAGAGGAAGTTTTCTTTTGCTGGAGATGCTGTCTGTGGGTTATCTGTATGTAACAGAGAGGTTACGAGCGCGAGGTCAAGTAACTTGTCAAACAGAATATGAGGCGTAGATTGTCACTTAGCTTGTGCTTGGCGTGTAGTCTTTAATTACTGCTCCTATGTGGTCTGAAACCACATCCAGACCTAGAATCTGACTGGCTTACCATGGTGGTTAACTGAGCCGCCTGTCTTCAGATGCAAAATGTGTTTACATGTCAGCTTACGTCAAACTCTGCTGTAAATCACCTGTTGTCTCTAATGTCTAATGTCTGGTTATCTTCATTTTTTGACACAATTCCTGTTCTTTCTTTTCTTCTATAAATGCATGTCCTGTTTTAATTTTTTTTGTAAAACACTAGTCACTGTCCAACAGACGCAGCACCCTACCCTTAACACAAACATGCTCAAGTTATTCTTGGAGGAATGCCCCCTGCACTACAAATAATCATCTGGTTTGCAGGATCAGTGACGAATTACTGACGCATGTTTGTGGTTTACGGCCTCACTCGAGGGCCTCCCGTCATTTGCAAGAATCATGGGATTCTGACCCCTCGTACTATCAGCTTTTCTTTGGGAGGACATCTTTACGCCCTGCTGGACACAATGGGAGATTTGCTTCAAACTGGCCAAAACTGACCTTGACCACAGACTATCCTTATGAGACCTGCATCATTTTGTATTCTCAAATGGCTCCCAGTTGCCACTTAGCGTGACTTCCAGAAGGACTTCCAGGGGCATCAACAGGAACTCCTCAGTAGGTTACAGTTTTCACAGATGTTATTCATTTACAGCTTCCCCTCTCCCTCTTCCCTCAGCAAGTTACGGCATGCAGATGACCTCAGATTTTAAGTGTTTATATGTTATTCAGGATATAGAGGTTGTCATCGCATAAGGTCCAAAACTTCATGGGCATATTTCCTAAGAAACGGCTGATATTAGTCACCAAATATCATTAACAGGAAAGGGAAGGCAGGGTTGCAGCGATTTGGCCCAGAGGGGTCAGTCTGTGTGGCAATTCCAGGAAAGTGTTCAAAAACACCGAAAGTGTGCTGAGGAATGTGAGTGTAAGACAACAACATGACCTGTGCCAGTGGATACCGCTAAGCTATTTGTCGCTCTGCATTGTGCCCGAAGCAGACCACATGATTTGATCAGCGATATTGAGTAATTCAGTAAGCATCCCTTTGTTAAATGGAACAGCTGTAATCCTTTCATGAGTTGGTTAAACATTTTTGGAGAGTAAATGCAGTTTGTGTGTGTAGAGAGAGAAAAAGTTAAACATCAATATCCCCATTAGGCCCTTTTTGCTTTCAGCTATAGTTCATTTGAAGCCATTTGTGTAATTGAAAGTGTCCTAAAACAATTGGTGCGCTCTTACCTCTCCCCCTCTCCCTCCCTCCCTCCCTCCCTGTGTGTCTCTCTGCATCTCTCATCACTTTAGTCCTCCATCTTTTGTCCCAGCAGTCCTTTTATAAGCCGATAATGTGACTTGGCTGGCCGGGTTTAACAGAGTTTAAAAACACGCCAGCACAGGAAGGGTTTGGATGTTTGTACGATTGTATTTGTTGTTGCTTTGTTAGAGTTAAGATAAAGCTAACAGCAGTTCCCTCCTCCCGGTGTTACTGGGTTGTTTTGCGGCATCTTGTCTGATAGAAAACAGGAATCTGTGCTCTTGGTTTTCCTGGAATTCTCTGGAGTGCTTGTGGTGGGAACATGGTTTTTCCTCTGTGGCATGTTACCATGAAACGAGTGGGAAATAAAATAAAGCCTGGATCTGCTGCGACTGGATAGCCCCCAGGTTATGTTTACAAGAAAATCAAATCAGTCTTCATCAAGTAAACAGTTATATTTAGTCACTGGTTAGTCTTGTGCTCGCTCAGTAGATGTTAACATGGGAAGAACTGACAGACAACTGAGGTTAATCATTGCCCTCTTTACAGTGCTGACACTGTGGTGTAAGAAAATCAGATGTAAACATGCTTCTGTAGTGCTTCATGTTTCAGCTGCAGGACCTTTGTTTACTATTGCTAAATTAACATTTGATTTGTTTGAACCAAAATCAGTCATTTGTTTGACCATATAAATTACAGGTATGTTATTTCCTATTGAAGGTTGACTGATGCTAGTCCCTGCATTAAAAGATCTGTGATCAAGTTTTGAGTGATAGTAGGATTGCACATTGTCTTTTTCAGAATAACCAGGACTTTTAGAAAATGAAGAAATATTTGGTGTGAATAATTGCATTCAAGATTTTTGATGGCTTTTTTATCCATACCTTAATGAAGAGTAAACTATTTGAATTGCAGAGTTTGTATCATGTGTTAATGGGCCTGTTGGGGAAGGGTTAAACTGGAGATAAAGTGACTGTGATCAGGTAACGGTTACCACGGGCAGCAGATATTTCGTCCAGGCCCCTCCCCCCAGTGCCTCATGTCCTATAGAAAAGACACTGGGTGTGAACTACAACTGAGGTTCCCTCCCCAAATCTAAGTGAAACCACATTGGGAAATGTACTCTCACACACGCGCACACACAATCACTTCCACACACTCAGACTCCTGTAAGTCGCTAAAGTCAGTTCTCCTTCCTGTTTTACACTAGTTCCGTCTTCTCTTGGGCCGTTTTTGCTTAGATTGGGCTGAGGAGGAAGTCCAGAAAAAAAGGCACACAACTGTAAAAGAGGACGAGAGGACCCACAAGGAGATATTACAAGGACTTTCAGGAGGAGGTTTTTGTTGTTGTGTTGTGACGTTTGCCACCGGAGGTATCTGCCAGACACCATGGGGGCTGTGAGAGGTGTCGTTGGGGTTGAAGGGAGCAGAGAAGTGCTTTTGAAAGGAGAAGACTGACACACTCTTTGAAAGTCAACTCGGTGTTTGAGTGGAAGAGCTCCAACCAGACAAACCAGATTCCTCCACATGGATTTTAGAGGGAAACCCTAGCCTGAAGCCTCAGAGACTGCTGAAGAATACACGTCACACACATATGAGTGGGAGAGGAGAGGGGCTAAAAGGAATATGGAAGCACTGAGAGAGTCTTTTCTGCATTTGACTTTTCAGATGTCAACGTATAAGAGAGCCACGCTGGATGAGGAGGACCTGGTGGACTCCACCAGTGACGACATCTACCCATCATCACCCATGCAGGTAAACATGCAAACACCCTGTGCTAAAAATAAACGAATGGGTCACTGCCAGTACGCTATTATTATATACAGTACATAGAAAAAATTTATAGGCCTTCATGGAAAATAACCCTTCTGTCGTGTAACAATCTTACCTCTTTAGAAAAATGTAGACTTGGCTTTGATTGCAGATGAACATCTACTGATTTTGTGTTATCATGTGTGCTGTTTTGAAAAGTTTTAACTGGGTCATGGAGTCACAAATCTCAACACATGAGGAACCAGTTAAAGTAAAAATGTGAAAATCTTTTTGCAGTATCAGTTCAACATGCGTTAGCCCAATCTGATAATGATCTGAATGGTTTGTTGAAACCTTGTATGTCAGATACTACTTGGTTTAATGTCCAACCCAACATGCTGAGCTCCTGGTATTAAGAAGCCACTGTGGCTTTGGCTAATAGCAATAAATTGGATCCGCCTTTATACACTTCAGGGGTAATTGACTTCCACGGGATATATGTGAGGTCCAAGATCTGGCATTCATTTACAGCGGGATACACAAAGGCTGGCCAGACTCCTAAACGTGCCCTGTGAAAGATTTGTGAGTGGCCCTTGGAATCATTCCTATAGGAAATACATTCCTCTGGCAGCCCTAGCTAAAGCAACATTCAGTAGGAAAAGTGCAGGAGCAGGGTGTGCTGGTTTAAGATCCACTGCATCAGTCATTTATTTAAAAAAAATGTTCAGTCACTCACCACAAAGTATGCACTTTCCTCTAACTTATAAATTCTTTCAAGTTGATTTTCTGGGAAGCTGTGTAGCATTTTTTAGAAGCTAAATATCTGTAAGAATAACTGGCCACTTGTCTGTCTGTTGTCCTTGGTTGACTTCTTCAGCATTTACAGCACAACCACAAAAGCAGCAGATATGGTTCAACAGGATTATTGTGTGTTTTTCCCCAGTCTGGGGCAAAAGGAAGTATATCCTTTATGAGTGCATGTTAAACTAGAAGTGAGGGAAAAATAGAAGAATGCTTAACCTTTTCTATGTAGGAGTGTTGAAAGCACCGTAATAGAGAAGCCATTGTGCTTTGATATCAAACCTGTCATCAAATCCCTGGGAAGCTGTTTGACTATAGACAACATTTTCCACACTGTATTAGTTCAACAAAGTAACATGAGTGTATGTTTTTAAAGCTGATTTGAAAGTCATTTTTTGCCTTTTAACCATTTTAAACCTCTTCAAAAGTACCATATTTGACTTAGTGGATTAAATGAAGCACTTAGAGGTTTTATTGTGTGTCTGTGTGTGTGTACAGGTAACTCTTCTGCACGGCCGTGGTCCCACATGTTGGCCAGACAGGACACAGAGAGAGAGGAGGCTGCTGTTTTTACTGTGTGTTGCATCTGTGGGCCTGTTCATATCTCTCATCACAACTGGGGTCTTCTACAAACAGAGTGAGTTCAAAGTTCTATTTAAACTCAATGCTACGGTGAAATTGGCTGAAAAAAATACGGCTATTTTCTTTTTTCCTGAGAGTTAGATAAGAACATCGATATCACTCTCATGTCTGCCAATTAAATATGAAGCTATGGCCAGCAGCCGGTTAGCTTAGCTTGGAATAAATACTGGAAACAGACAAAGGTAACAAATTCCAGCACCTGTAAAGCTCACAAATAAACATGTTATATCAATTGTTTAATCCGCCTTGACCAAGAAATGGGCAAATTAGGATTTTGTTACCTTTGAACAGAGCCAAGCTACAGACATGAGAGTAATATCAATATTCTCATCTAACTCTCGGCAAGAAAGCGAATAAGCGTATTTCCCAAAATGTCAAACTATTCCTTAAATGGGCACTACTTTTGTAAAGCTAGGTTTGTGTATATAAATTTACTGAATGCAAAACAAATCCACATTCAACTTGTCTCAAGATATTACAGAAGAAGTGCCCAGGGTTTTTCTCACATAGGCTGATGATTCACGATATTAAACCATTAAAACAATGACAGAAACCAACTCTTGTGACCTTCTGTAGAAAGAAGGTGAAATGGTTGTTTTCCACTCTTTGAGAATTTTTGTCTAGTACCAATCCCATCATCAAAGCTAATCGTGTATAAGAGGGAAATAATAAAGTGTCCAGGTTAGAAAAAGATCTGTGAACCCCCAGAGGCTCTTAAGTGCAACCTTTCTATACTGAATGTATGTATCTCTTTGTCTGCCTATCCAACTTATAAACTATAGGGCTGTGCTATTTCATACAGTCAATGCGGTTTGATTTTTTTCAAACCAAAGCCATCAGCTAAGCTGCCTACAAACAACTTTAAATCTCTCCCTTGAGGTTGTTCATTATGGAAAAAGGACTTGTGGATTTACCATCACATCCAGGCGGCGTCCCATCTGTGTTGGTTTCCTCAAATTTACCATGAGAAACTTAATTCCACTTCCTCCCATTCAGAAACACATGTCAGATGACACTTTGAAATAATAAAAGGAACAAGGATGAATTCTCCTCGGGGTACTAACCTCATCACTGCTCGTTACTTTGGCGCCGTCTCTGTTTCATACCTTATATGGACAGATGGTGGAAGTCTTTAATGTAAGTCGAGTATTAGAGGTGAGATGTCCCCTGGAGTTGTGTCCTGCAATTACTCACACTTACACTTCCCTAAACACTTTCTTTAGTTTTCTAGAGCTCTTCCTGTTAAACAGCGTTTCTGTTTGGACTTTAAAAAGTAACACAGAGCAGCCAAAAGCCTCTGTGCTGCCCCTCTAATTGCTCTATTCTGGAGAACACAAGACACAAAATACCCATTCTCAGGAAAAAGTCGTTTTGGAATTTAGCTAGTAGCACCGACCAAGGAGCAATAACATTTACCTACAGTTAAATACCATTTAAAAGGAAAGCGACTGACTTTAGTCTTAAGACATCTAGATGATGTCATCCAGGATCCTGAACTTTCATCTATCTATCTTGTCTACTTATTAATCAGACAATTACATAATCAGCTGGCAATAGTTAATATGTGACATTGCCTCCAAGATCATCAACTGTCACCTTCCAGTTAATTATTTATAAAGGATTTTTTCATTCATTCCCTCCAGGTTGCATATCTTGGCTGGTACCTCTTATGAAATAATATTTTCCAGATAGTCTGAAGACCCACATGCATATTTGGATGTCCTACCATGAAATATTTTCAGATTTTTCACTGTGATAAATGTTTTGTTTTTTTTAAGCCAGGAGAAAGTGTTTCCCACATTAGAGGGCTGATAAAGCAGAGGGTTTAAAAGTGAACTATCTATGAATTAAACATGCTCTTTTATAAAAAAAAAACTTTTCTCCTGCAGCCCACCCGGGCTTGTGCCTAACAGAGCCATGCATTACTGTGGCCAGTGCGGTCATGGGAGCCCTGGACCGATCCGTAGACCCCTGCCATGACTTCTACAACTTTGCCTGTGGGGGCTGGGTGAAGAACAACCCCCTCCCTGAGGGCAAGTCCCGCTGGGGACCTTTCAGCAACCTCTGGGAGCACAACATGCTTGTAATGAAGCATTTATTAGGTAAGCGTCCTTGTTTGAGTAATTCATTGTCCTCAGCTGCCCTTACCCCAGGCAATGGTGCAATATGTCTTTGTCCAGCTCATTTTCCAGCACTGGGGAAACCGGCTTGTTTTTCCATTCATGTAACTTAATATTTTATATCTTCATTGGGCAGAAAACACAACGATGAAAGGTCTGAGTAAGGCTGAGGAAAAGGCCCAGCGATATTATCAAGCCTGCATGAATGAGGCCAAGATTGAGGAATTAGGAGCACAGCCACTGCAGGAGCTAATCAGCCAGGTATGCTTATTTTCTAAAGCGCTCAAACATCAAACACATACATCATTTCAATCTTTCTTCGTTATTATCAAAAGAACCAATTTCCTTGCGTCCAGCAGTCTCTGAGTGTCTGTCCAAACTGCTGCCTGTTTCAGATAGGAGGATGGGCCCTGACCGAACCCTGGGACAAGAAAAACTTCCAGAAAGTTCTGCGTATGGTGTCCGCCAACTATCGCACCTCGCCTTTCTTTACTGTGTTTGTCAGCACTGACTCCAAAAACTCCAACAGTAACATCATTCAGGTGAGTGGACTGGAGATTTGTAGCCAGGCTGTTTTATAGGCTTCATCTGTTTGAACAATTACATGTAATTATCTAAATCATATATTTACATCTCAGAAAGTGCTTCTTCACAGAAGCCTGTGATCACATCCCAATAAACTTGCATTCGCCTTTAAATTCTTGCATCAAACCCCCTCCAACACAAGCAGCTTTTACAGGCTTCCCTAAGGGGACAGATTTTTATCTCTGCTGATGTTCTGGGGACAATCCACTCATTATCACGGGGGTCTTGGTTTCACGCTGACAGTTTGACAAGAGAGTTCAGTCCTTTGTAGGGCGTCATGAAACCATGACAAATGGCATTGATAGGATCTCTGGCGAGCTTCTGCTTTTAGCCTGCATGCTGGCGACACAGAATGAAAAATAAAGGGTTGTTTGTGAGTGCTGAAATGGAGGGTGAGCTGGAAGTCATGGGATGTTTCTCTTGACTCTAGGTGGATCAGTCCAGCCTGGGACTACCGTCACGGGATTACTACCTCAACAAAACAGCAAATGAAAAGGTACTATTGATAGCATTGCACTGGTTTCACCGTTGTTAGACCCGTACAAAGTTGGAAGGTACAAGTAAAAGATATTACAGCTCAAGTCAGGTCATCAAATCAAGATCAGGATCTTTCTGTAATGAGAACAAATACATTACTTGGAATTCACTTATGAAAATACCCAAAGGCTCATTGCAGATATTTGCAAATAAAGTCAAGAAATATTAAACCATAATTATTTCAGCTTCAGGGGCAATACTCTGCATAGTAGCTTGTATTTGCATAGTTTAGGATTACTTTCCTAATTGAATTTCATCACACATAAACACACCCCTTGTCTTCCCAACCACCCCAAACCTAACTGTGCTGCCTCCTTTGACTTTGCAGTATCTGACGGCATACCTCAACTTTCTGACGGAGTTGGGGGTTCTCCTGGGTGGTTCCGAGGAGACATCTCGGGCAATGATGGAGGAGATCGTGGACTTTGAAACCACCCTGGCCAACATCACAGTCCCCCAGGATGAGAGGAGAGATGAGGAGCTCATCTACCATAAGATGCAGGCCAAGGATCTGTCAGTAAGTGATAGTACACAGCACTTAAGATAGTCATTTTCTACAAATCATGACTGCTCCTGCAATATACCAAAGGAAGTGAAAAGTTATATTATTTGAAAATGTAAATATGAATCTAAATCTTCAGGATGTGGGAGTGGAATGTCTCAGTGTTTGCTCATGTGTGTGTGTTTTATCTGTGTCTTTGCAGACTCTGGTTCCTGCAGTGGAATGGATACCATACCTCAAAGAAGTGTTTGCTCCTGTGGTGCTCAATGAGTCAGAGCCGGTGGTTGTTTATGCCAAAGAATACCTCCAGAAAGTTTCTGACCTCATATTTAACACAAATAAAAGGTCAGACACTAACTAGTTTTTCCATTTTGTGTCTAATATAGGTTGCCTGTTGCTATGTCTATGCAGTAAAATAAATAAAATAGAAAGGAGGAGGTGAACTTTAAAAGTATTTGCACTGTACATAATATATACATGCATAAATCCTCCTCCTGAAAGGCACAATGGTAAGCATCCAAGCAGTATTGAAGAAGGCAACAAAACAATTAATTTGATATTTCCTTTTCAGCCTACTCAACAACTACATGATAATGAAGGTGGTGAGGAAGATGGTGTCCATTTTGGACCAAAGGTTTCAGGATGCTGAACAGCGCTTCCTTGAGGTCATGTACGGAACCAAGAAGGTGAGATGTGAAATGTTGACTTTTTACAATCACTATAATCCAGCATGACACAGATCGATTTAAACACAGAGGTGGGATTAAGGAGATAAAAAGTGGAAAGAAACAGCAACGTACTGTACATGTTTTACCTGCTGGAAGATTCTCATCCAGATAATGTATTTTTAGCATTTTTGTGAACTGAATACAAGTATCTAAATTGCCGTTTTATCATTGTCTTACTGCATTTTGACTTAAACGACCAGTTAAATGTTTATTTGAATTGTTACCAGGCATAGAGACACTAGTAGAATCTAGTGAATCCTATCAGCCCGAGTGTATGTGGGCTTTTTAGAAGTCCAGTATATACAGGCGGAGGGGATGGCCCAAAGCCAAACAGCTGGGTTTAGAGAGCTTTTCACTTGACCTCTTGTACTTGTGTGTGACACTCTGCAGAGGATTCATTTTTACTGAATGCAGATAAATGGAAACTGGCACCAAAAAGAGAAGCAGAATTTTCCGGTCATTATGACAAGGCTTTACAAGAACTGTAAATTATCAGCCAGTGCTTTATGTTGGCTTTCAACCTGATTTCTTAAACTTCATGTGAACGAGAAACCTGGTTTCCTTAATTTGGGTAAGAGCTGGGGGAAGAGAAATCTTCTTAACACAGCTACATTTCTGCTGGAGAAACCTGATTTCTTGGCCTACATGTTGTTTCCAACAGGGTGTTTATATTTGCGCGTGTGCATGACAAAGACCCAGCACAGGTGGCGGCATGCCTGGGGCAGCAGTTTAGTAGAATGAAAGGAAACATCATTACATGCTGCTGTGTTGGTTTTCACATCTGAAAAGTAGGCCTTTTGTAAAATGCAGACACTCGTGCGCAGTAAGGAAAACGTGATTTTACTCTACAGATCCTGTCCTGTCTTGCTTCAACCAAAAAAAATAAATAAAGTGCATCATTTTATGTTTCACGATCTTGATTCAAACATGTTATATTGGGTAGAGTAGGAATCTGATTACTGACAAGTTGTACATAAATGAACTGCATGTTAAGTATTTACTAGTGTTTCCTGCCTCAGGATTTGAGATTGCCCTCTGAGATTTTGGTGGCCCCAGAACATTGGAGGTGAAGGGAATTTCATTGGTGGTGTTCAAGACATTAAAAAAATTTACATTTAAACAATTCAACCATGTCATGTCTTTCCAGGAGACCAGGTTACTCTGGATAATCCACAAACCTCATTGTGATCAGTTTTCATTGGAAGTACTTTCTACCAAAGAAAACTGATCACAATTTTTCAAATTGCTTGGTATTTGTGTGTGGGTTGGAACACGCATGCCTCTGTCCCTCAGGAATTTCCCGTCCTTGTTATAGGAAAAACCAGGAGAAACACGAAACGTATGTAATTCATGGGAGCTGCTTGGCTGTCGCGTAATTCTGAAACAAAGTCTCCCAACACAAATAGTTCTCATTGGCACGACATACACGCACATAGGCTTTGCTATCTAGACAGGTCAAGGTGAAAAGTTATACCAGTATCTGTCCCCCTTTCTCCTTTACATCGAAGCACACACATGTTCTTTTCATATTACAAGCACTCAGTAAGATCTACAGTAAGCTGTAAGTACTCTCTGATGAACTGAAACCTTTTAGCTGTGAAGTCACAACTTTTTTCCCAAACTTTTTCCATCTGTGCTCATGTGCACGGGTTTACAACTTGCGGTTCCTTGCTCAGATCACTTCCTCTCCCTGACCTTGTTTCCTCTTTATCTACATGTACATGTGGCTCAATTTGTCCTTGTCCTTCCTTTCAATCATTGGTTTAAAATAGATGGAGACACTGTCGTTGAAAATTGACATTATGCACATTTGTGTATAGTGTGTTTATATCTTGTAATCTTTTGTAAATATAAGTAAAATGTAAGTAAAAACTGTGACGAACAAAATGCTAATTTTCCAGCATTATTCTAGAAACTGTGGCCACATTTTTTGCTTATTATTCACAAATAAGCAAATTTGGAGGAAACTTTTCTGTTTTTTTTTTGTTTGTTTTTTTCCTTTTTATTGAGGTTCTGGCAACAATTTCATGTACTTCCAGTTCCAAATATGTACAGAACCACTTTTTTCATAATTTTGAATAACCTTAACAAAACACAAAAACAGCAACTTTACAAACAAGATACAAAAATAAATAAATAAACACCACCAGGCTAACATAATTACATTCAAATTGCTAAGATATGCTGTAGTCAGTTCCAATGCTGTTAACAGTCCAGAGGGGTCCACCATGTCCAAGACTGGGGAAATTTTTCTGTTTGCGAGCTTAATCAAAACTTAGATTTTTAACAAATTCAGAAAATAGCTAAACATATAACATATAATCACATATAACAAATCAAAGTCTGTTCTAGTCTTATTGGGTAAATGACACTGCCATTTACAAATTAGGATGCAACTCTTTTCCCCACCTAAAATCGCTCGCTTGCATTGCTTCAGTCTTCAGTGTAAATAGGCCGAGAATCTCCACGTGTTGTTTCCATTTTGTCTAAAAAAAAAATGTTGAACCCCCCCCCACCCTGTCCTTTAGAGAGAACACTGTGTCTCACACAGAGATCATGGCTCAGCTTTGCCTCAGAAACGCTGAGCTCAGAGGTCATAAGATCACAACCGTTTTCACTCATTTCCTATTTGTGTTGATTGTCTTTGTTAGATGACTCTTCTACACAGTGGCTCCTGTGGATTTCTCAGTGTTCTACTTTATTGGATTTATGTCTATTAAGAAAAACAAGAAGTATTAAAGATGTTTTTAACAGTGGCAGTCATAGTTCATGTTTTATGTATTGTATATATCCCAAAAGCCTGTGATACGATACAATCCAACTATGCCGATATAGTTTTGTATTGATGTATTTCTTAATGGCAAATTAAGGCAGGAATACAACCACTTCACATATAGGGAGAAATCCATCAATTTGATTTACATGCCTATCCTGTTCAGAGTCATGGGTGGTTGGCACCTGTCCCAGCATGCACTGGGCGAGAAGCAGGAACAGATTGGTCGGGTCTGCAAACTATCACAGGAAAAATAGCGGTCTATTAGTAGACTGCGTTGTCTTTGTAGAAACGCTCTCACTATCTTGCTTTCACTTTGCTACTGTTTCACTATGACTACTGTTTTCTCCACCTACTCATAGGTGTAGCCCACGGCCAAATGGCACAAGTCTGCCCATGTTCTGTGGGGTTAGTCATGTTCATTCTGGAAATAAGTGACTAACTGAATCAGCCGAAATGAGTTGAAGGAAATGTAACACACTGAAAAAACAGTGTAAGAGAATGTGATGTGGTTTTTCCTTAACATGTCTTGATGTGTTCATTTGATGTTGCAGAGCTGCACACCACGCTGGAAGCTGTGCGTCAGCGACACAGATAGCGCCCTGGGCTTTGCTCTTGGAGCCATGTTTGTCAAAGCCACCTTTGCCAAGGACAGCAAGACCATTGTGAGCGCTTCAATGTCCCTTCCCTCACAATAGCTGCTTCTACTGTGTGAGATGATGTGTGCTTCTGACTGTCTGCTCTCTCTTTTGTGCGTCAGGCTGAAGATATGGTTGCAGAAATTAAATCGGCGTTTGAGGACAGCCTGAAGTACGTGAGCTGGATGGACTCAGAGACAAAAAAAACAGCAAAAGAAAAGGTGGGAGAAAGACGATGTTGATTTCTTTCCCAGGAAGTTTTCCTGCTGCGGCTTTAGGGAGACATTAACATCTGTAAATGAGTTCTGTTGAGCTGTTTTGTGTGGCTGAGAAATACAGCACTGCCACCTGGTGTGAAAATTTGTCTTTTGCAGTTTTTCTTTATCTTATTTGTCACAGGCAGATGCAATATACAACATGGTTGGATATCCAGAGTTCATCATGAACGCCACAAAGCTGGACAAAGTGTTCAATGATGTAGGTAAATGTGGAACTAACAATTCTGCCGCTTTTATTTATCACATGATGTCTCATTTTGCCTCACTAAAAGGCTGAACTCCATTTTTCTATCACCTTTGATTCCTCTCTCTTTTAGTTTGAGGTGGTGTCAGAACTTTACTTCCAAAATGTCATGCAGTACTACAACTTCTCAGCCAGAGTGACTGCGGACCAGCTGAGGAAAACTCCCAACAGAAACCAGTGAGTTGCTCCCTGTAACTCTCAATCCCCACAGCCCCACTTGCACGCAGGAGGTTGCACGCTTCGATGGGGACACATTCCCATTATACAAACTCAGCAGAATACTGCTGCTGTCCACAAATGTTCCCAGGCAACCAACTTCTCTCTGCTGAACTGATTCTTGTCTCTAATTAGGCAAGGGGGGGAGGGGATAGATCAGGGTTCCCATGCCTTTCAAACTGATCTTCAGTCAGCCTGGCACAGCAGATATTCTGTGTTTGTTGTGACTGTGATGTCAGCCTCACATGGTGTCTCTGTGTTCCTTGTTTTTTTTTTTTCAGGTGGAGCATGACCCCTCCAACCGTGAATGCATATTACAACCCAACCAAGAATGAGATGGTTCTGCCAGCTGGAATTCTTCAGGCTCCGTTCTATAGCCGTTCCTGGCCGAAGTAGGTGTTCTACATTGCACTTCAGATTTACTAAATCATGTTGGATGGATTTTATTAGAATTTATTGCCAAGCTACCCGACTTCAGGCTCCAGCTTCATATTGAATGGACAGATATGAGAGTGGTATCGGTCTTCTCATCTAACTTTCGGCATGACCAACCAACTTGTGGGCCATACACACAAATGTTGAAAAGTTGTTATCGGGGGTTATAAAAGTATGATACATGTACATTTTCAAAATGTATGATTTTTTCAATGTTTTTCAGAGCTCTTAACTTTGGTGGCATTGGAGTAGTCATGGGACATGAACTGACTCATGCTTTTGATGACCAAGGTTGGTTAAAGGTTTTCCATTTTAAACAATTTACAAATAACATCATCCTTCTGATACTACATTTTTTGATTAAAAGTGTTTTGAAGCATGATGTGGCAGTGGATGCAGTAATATTTCACACTTTTATTCAAAGGTAGGGAATACGACAAGGATGGAAACCTGCGTCCCTGGTGGAAGAACTCTTCTGTGGAGGCCTTCAAGAAGCAGACCCAGTGCATGGTGGAGCAGTACGGAAATTACAGCATCAACAAGGAGCCTCTGAATGGAAGACACACCCTGGGAGAGAACATTGCTGACAACGGTGGACTCAAGTCCGCCTACAAGGTCTGATGTCAGATGGCAAGCATAAGTAACCTTGAATATTTTCTGTATGTGGTTAAAACATGAGGGAAAATGACTTGCTGATGTAGACAAACAATTAAATGCTGGTGCAAGAGAGTGTTTAGATTATTATGGAAAGTTCAGACCACCGCTGTTATGTTTCCCACGGCAACATTGTCAGATTGCATGTTTACAAGGTCAGAAAACTATCACACAGATCTGACATTAATCCCCTGCATGAGTTTATTTGTTGAGGCTCTTGTGGGTCACATCCATTAATTTGTATTGGAAAAAGCAGGTTGTCTGGTCTACAGCGAAGCCTGGAAATGCAACAGGTGGTTATGAGTGGCCTTGTCAGCCTCTGGTTACTTCTTCACATGGACACATTCTTTCCATGTAATGAAAGGTCATAAGCTACGAAGCAGATGAGCAAATCATATGCAAGTGAAAGCAGCCTGCATTACGTGGTGGTACATGTTAACCAGAGGTGGATCTAAAGGGGATCTTCTGTTTCCCTTGGACTATATCACTATACACTTTTACATGAGAAAAACAGTGAATGCATTTGTGTAACAAAAGGTTGTTGCTTTCGAAGGCTTACGTGGACTGGATCAAAAAGAATGGCGAGGAGCCCACACTGCCTGCACTGGGATTGACGAACCATCAGCTCTTTTTTGTAGGATTTGCCCAGGTTTGTATCACTCACAGCACTCATATTCTTTCTTCTGACTCGATCATACTGTCTACATACTAGTACTACTGCTGTTTTTACTGTATTTCTTAAAGCTCCCATCCAGACATATTTTAAGACAAAAACAATAAAATAAAATAAAAATACCCTGCTTTGAATAATAATTTGTGTCTGATATGTTTTTCCACAAATACGTTCAAATACTTTGGTAACATTTCTAAAAATGTCATCTACGCCCCCTCTGGAGGCTTCAAGTTTCCACATCATTGTGTAAGTTGCATGCTGGACTGTGATTGGCTCCAAACTAACTGTGATTTTACTAAATCCTGCTCGCACATTCACGTGTTAAACTCCGAGTTAAGGTGAGCACAGAGAAATTTTCTCCCCTCGGCAGATGAATGTGAAAAAAGTCTTCTAGTGTTTAACTCTGCAGATACATCATCCTGCACAGGGAAGCTCAAACATCACAGTCAAAGAACAAGAAGAAAAACAACACATTTTTGACTGAAGAGGGACTTAAATTATTATTATTATTAAATGAATAAAACAAGCCTAAGCATAAATGTATCCTAGGCAGGGAATTCAAAATTAATGACCTCAAAAAACACTTTAAAGAGCTGTAGGGACAAGAAATGAAATGATGAATGTGAGAAAATGAATTCCTCATTTTGTCTCTTTATCCTTTATTATTTCTGCAGGTATGGTGCTCTGTCAGGACACCCGAAAGTTCACATGAGGGCATCATCACAGATCCTCACAGTCCGTCAAGGTTTAGAGTCATCGGCACCGTCTCCAACTCACACGAATTCTCAAAGCACTTTGGCTGCAAAGCGGATGCTCCCATGAACCCCAAACATAAGTGTGAGCTTTGGTGATGCCTCATTGCTCAGTGCTGTTTATCAGCAAGGAGTGAAATGGACGTTGGGGTAAAATAGCTTGAGATACTGACAAAGTCTCTCCGGATGAGGAACACAAGAACCACTGAAACTCCTATTGCCTTGCCACTTAATGCTTATAGGACAAAATGTGCCTGCTCTGTATGGAGGATTGCAATTTTCAGTGCTTCTCCACAAGAACTGTTGGTTTAGCAAACAGCTTTCCCCAATGTAGCTATAAATGCGCTTTTTAAACACTGGAAACCCAACAAATGGTTGCAAAAAAATGGGGGAACCACTCTCAAATTTTGTAAACTGCTTGTTTTTCACATAAAGTGATAAATAAGCAAAGTGACGTTTTTTTTTCCTGTAACTCTTCACTGTGCTTGGATCTGCTCCAGTTTACTTTTATTGTATTTTATTTATGGTCAGAATGTTTTTATGTGACAGTCACCCGGGGACCTGCAAGACTTTTAACCTGATGGAAGATTTAACAGTTTTAAAGCTGTTTATTAAGAATTTGCATAAATATCACGTAATACTACAGCAACACTTTGTCTTTGAACCATTGCAAGATCACAGAAGCATTTTGTGTACAATCTGGTCAAACTGTTACATTTTATGGAGATTTTGTGTTGAAAAATAATTTTTGGACCTCATGTCAAGACAGCTGTGTCCAATTGCTAGCATTTCACTTCTGTAATGGCAGTAAACATTGAAGGCAATAAGAAATTCACAGCAATAAATTAAAGCATCAACTATTTTTTCATTCAGAACTTGGTCATATAGGATGATGTGTCATACCTATTTTTATGAGTAAGAGTTTGTCACAAATTATTTTGTATAGTAAAACTAATCTTAAAACATTTTCGCCTCACGTCCACAATTTGTTTAGTTGCTTGATCTCTCTCTCTCTCTCTCTCTCACACACACACACACACACACACACACACAAGTTTGTGCAGAGACGTGTTACTAGAATCATATAGTACTCACTGTCTCAGATTACATTACTTAACCAATTACAGTAAATCTAATGGGAAATTGTCTGGCTCACATGCAGATGCGAAGCAGCTAGAAGAACGGTAGATGGCGCTAATAACACATAAGTGCATGTTATAGTCCTGCTGCTACTAGTACAGTGTGCAGGGCAAGAAACATACTGTGTAAATAACTGAATACTGGTTTTGCTTGATCTAATTATAATTAAACTTAAGTTGAAATAATTAGCTTGATATAATTAAACATTATGGAGTAATCTAAAACCAAATAATAAAATTAAAAAAGTCATTATTTCAGCGACATTATTCAAACGTGAACCACGCGTTGTGTCTGTATTTGATTGTAGGTTAGTTGAATAGCCGAGCGAATCCGTAACTGGCCGAGAATTGCCGAATCATCTGTCCTGCCCGGACTGCTGGAAGCGGCCGCAACGCCATGTTGGCGAAGTCTCTCATCTCTGTGAGGAAAAAAATGATAGAAAAGCTACTTGTCGAGAAGGAAAGGAAGATCGCCGAGGGAAGTTGAAGATCGTGGCGATTATTTATTTTGAAAGACACGAACCGAGCCGGATCCGCTGAGGTTCCGGACGGGCGAGGGAGGCTAAACCTCCCACCGTCCCCATGAATAGCACCGCTGATCCGAACAGCGACTTTCCATGAAAAAAAAGACGTTTGTGTTGCTATTCGAGCTTCGTTATCCCAGTTCGTTAAAGGGATTTGGGGCCTGCTTCAAGAATTTGCTACGCTTGCTCTATGTATGCAAGCTAGGCGTTGTTTGTATCAGTATTTATTAAGGTATTGTTTTTATTTGTTGATTTTTTTGCGATGAGTTTGCCACCGAAAGTGGTTCCCAAACCCGCCGCTGTCGCAGTTAGCGGACCTGGAAGTGGCCCCTCTCCGTCGAGCCAACTGCGGGCTACCCTGACCTCCGTGTCTCTGCCGCCGGGAGCCCCAACAGCTCCGCAGCCCGGCGCTGTACCACCACCTCAGTATCCTTTGACTTGGGTAACATTGAAATGGCTTGTGATTTTATACATTGAACTCCTTATTATGACAGCAACACACACACTGTGTTTTTATAAGTGATAGATAATACAGGTCGGATACGGGGATGATGGTTTCGTTTCGTGGGGAGGGGAGGGGATGGGAGGGGACAATTAGCTAGCTAAGAATGCTAACATTAGCTTATCAAGCCGGTTATCAAAGCTAACGGAAATGTCAGTTAGATTTTTGGGAGTTCACGCTACACTGCTGATTATAGTTACATGTGTGATTAAATATAGATGTCATTTGAATATAGTGGCAGTATATGTTAATGATAGACGAGGTGACATTATTTGGCATGGGGAAGCTCTATTACCGGCAAGCTATCAGGCTTTCCACACCGGTTACCGGCTTTGTTCAGTTATCGTTGTTGGCTAGCAAGGTGCGTTAGCCTAGTGACTGTACCAGCCAGCTAAATTAAGGTTAGCCTCTATGGCTAGCAAGTGCACAAATCAGTGAATGCAACGTCGCAGAGCAGTAAAGCTTGATCCATTTCAGGCTGCTGACCTGTGGCTTAATAATGGGGATAATGATAGCCAGCACAAGGCCCGGTTTGTGGGAATTGCACTTCCTTTGCTATTTCACATAACATTAGCCTTTGAGGAGGTGCTGCTGTGCACCTTGGCAGGCCTGTTAGTGCCTGGGCCGGTGAGCTCCCAGGATGACAGCGTGTAGAAATTAGCAATAAGAAAGTAATCGCATAACGTTAATGACATATGGGTTTATATGAACTGGTTTTAAACCATTATCAGCTAGTAATCGTGTTGCAATTGCTTCACGGATATTACACTGCCACAATTGTTCCTGTGTTCTCACAGAAATCTGTCTCCAAATATTTGACATGCAGTGCATAGTTATATCAGCCTTTATTGTCGTGGGCTTGCGCTCTCAATCATTGCCCCAAAATATACCTTTACCTAGTTTACACAGACGAAGATTAGTATTACACTACCCTACTTTTGGCGGAGTGAAGTCACTGTGGTTATGTCACCTTCTGTTTTATTTACAGCATGGTGGCAGTAGTGTGAGAGAGAGGATTAGGTTGACGTCTCCTGCCTGCCAGTGGCAGCGAGATGTGTCTTTTGTGATCTGACAGCTTCTGTTGTGGCTTAGCTTTGGAGTGTGATGTCTCAACCTGATTTCCTGCCACCCACGATCACAGCCGCCCTGTGTTTCTGACATGTGTAAGGGGCAGTAAGTAGCTGGTTATGGCAGGTGGCAGTATGAAACCCTTTGTTGCTTACAATGCGTTGTATGTTTTTGAGTTGTCTTTGAGTTAGATGACTTAGCACAACACAGAAGATAATGGTCTCTCTATCTGTTGCGCTATGTCCTCTTCTGAACCTCCAGGCTTTTGAAATGACTGTTAAATTTGCTTAACCTACTTTCAGCTGTATGATTGTAAGTGCTGACCAGTTGAGTACAGAACTGCACTCTCTTCATTTACTCAATGGATGCATTGTTTAAGGGGATAGAGATGCATAACAGCAATTAGAACAGCATTTCTCTTTTAAAGTAGGATACATCACACCTCTTGGGCATAATTGTTTTATTTGGCGTTTTGGTTTGTTGTGATCACTCTTGCTTAGCTTTAACACTGACTAAAGTGCTCAATCTGATTTTGTTCAACACAATGCCATTTCTGACCCCTCTTGATGAAGTTGTGGCTATTGATCCACTCATGCAGGAGCACCTGTGTAAAATGTGGCAAACAGCCATATAGCACAATAGCTCATTACTTCATAGACTAATTCTTGTTGCTATAGCTTTTTAAACAACATCATTAAGAGATTAGAATGATCCCGACTGGTTAACTATACACTTTGACAGAATTTATTCAGGGGTTGAAGATAATATCATGACCACTTGTTCAATGAAATTCAATCCAAAACATCCAATACTCTATAAGGTGAATATGATATTATGTAATCCATATGGGGGTTGGGGGCAAATACACTTGACAATACACTGATTCCATGTCAGCTGATTAAGTTCACCTAGCTCAGTGGTTCCCAACCTTTTTTGTCCTGACATACCCCCACAGCCCTATCAGCGTCAGAAATTAGCAGGGACAAAGGGCAAAAATGATTTGCCCCTAAAAACCCTTATCAAGGGGCAAAAATTGCCCCAAGATTTTGAAAAAAAGAAGATACTTACCAGTTTAGGCCAATATCCTAATCTTACTTTTAACCATCATTTTATTTTCATTCAATTCATTTAATTTCCATTTTCATCTCTAACATGCACTCACACAAACAGCGCTGTTATTCACACTGCTGTTACGATACCTGATTGGCAGAGGCCAGGCGATCCTGCACCTGCAGGGAAGTTGGCTGCTGCGACAGACCGGTACCTCATTAAAAAAAGCTCCAACTGTTACCGAAGAAAGCAATCCCGCCACGACCGACTCTGGCATGAAAACACACTGATAATCTATTATAAACGATATTAATGATATAAATTATCTGATTCTGATAAATTATAAAATATGCACCCTGCTTGCCAACCCTTTTGATTTTCCTGCCCCTCTCTCACTGTTGTCCTGGAGTTTCAATTCCCCTGATTTTTTTCCCCCGATTAAATTTAAAAATCTCCCCATCCACTATATTTATTAGAAATAGTATCACTGCTGTTTGTGATTGTGTTTTTTAAATTACGTACATGCACAAGGTGATGATTACTGTAACGCTATGCATTTTAATTTGGGCTCATTTCACATTAAAAACAGCAACTTTATGCACTAATTACTATTATTTTAAAGTGCCCCCAAAATTTTGGAAATGCCCCATTTTTTTAGACAAAATAATTTTTGGATGGGCCTAAGTATCATACCCCTTTGATAGAAGGGAGGGCTTTATGGTATTGTTCAGTGGTTTTTTTCTGTAATTTCGCAAGTTTGCATTTGTACTACTGCCATTTGGAGTGGCAGTAACAGTATGTTACAGTATCTTTTAGCTTTTTGTTGTCTTTTTTCCAACTAGTCTTTCTGCAGTCTTAATCAACTGACAGTTACCTGCTACAGTTGGTAAGTTATTGTGACAATAACTATAAACTATAAAGATCAGCATCACACAAATTTGTAATCTTTCTTGTGTTGATTTTTCTCCTTAACTCAAATATGTGGCTATATATTATCAAATCATAATTTCTATTTTTTTTTTCAAATTGGCTGAGCTTCACAATTTTCCACGTAGCCCCTGGTAACTGCAGAAGTACCCTTGGGGTACAGGTACCCCTGGATGGGAATCACTGACCTAGCTAATGTACTTTAAATTCAATCCAATTCAACAGCTGTGCAATTAGTCCTACTTTTTTGAAGTTGATCCTATTAGTTTTGTTGTTGACAGTGTGCTGACGAGGTGTTATTTCATCTGGTCATTTTGGAGTTTGTGGTGCTGTTGAATGTCTTTCACTATAATAAAGTACCTGTAGTATCTGTGCAGTAGGTGGGAGTTAACAGAAAGGATAAACTGTTCCAAAATCAAATGTGTGAATTTGCAGAGAAATTACACTAGTTTGCTTTGTCCTGGGACCTCCGTGTAATTTCCAAGATCCCCCTGATGGTCCCTGCACCCCGTTTTAGACAGCACTGCACCAGACTGCACTGCATTTGATTTTCATGTCTACATCAAAACAAACCCTCTTGAGTGTCGCCACTTGTCTGACCTCTCACACTCTCTGGACCTCTGGGGTCAGGCATGTTACGCTCCGTCTGGCCTGGAATCCTGGTGCATGGGAATTCACACTAGGAGGATGTTGGCGTGTGTGTTTGCGGAGTCCTGAGATGCACAGGGTTTCAGAGAAGCAGGGTGGTGAGGCGTGTATGTGTGCAGTGCTGGGGTGGAAGGTGGGGGGGGTTTGTTTCTGTTCCTGGTTGCCAGAGAAACACCCAGCGCATGCGTCTGCTGCTGCACTTGTCAGACAATGGCCGTGCTGCTTAGCATTCAGAACGAGAGGCCAAGGTGGCGCTTCCCACCATCTGCCAACAAAGGCCCAGGTCACCCAGCCTGCCTCAGCCCTCCCTCATTTCCTTCTATCCCCCCACAGCTCACCTCACCCCACTGCTGGCCCAGCTGAGAAAACTGAGGGCTTCTCCCCATTTTTCCCCTGCTCGTCTCCCCGGGCACCCCCTCCAACCCCTCAGCTTTCAAAGAACAGTACTTTCATCTCTTTGAAGAGGCTCACTCTTTTTTCTCTCTCACAACTTAGTCCCAAGTCTTTGTCCTCAGGGTTTGTGTTTCTGTTTGGACAAAAGGATATCAGCATTTGTAAATAAAGAGCAGTGAAGTTTAATGTAACCTGCCAGCCAGGCATGCAGTCACAGCCAGTGTTAGTTATGACATTCAGCTGCGTAATGTGTGTGCCCAGCTGGTAGGTCGCACAGCACAGTAGTCCTGTATTTCAGCACAGGTGTGTGCAGCCTGCATGAGAAGATATTCTCATGAGCATATTCACTGTGGGATGTTATAAATAAACTGCTGAGTTGTTATGAGCCAGCATGCAGGGTTGTTCTTTCCAGAGAGGGAGTGGCTTGTTGAAGAAGACATTCTGCACACTGTCAGTGCTCTCCCAGTGTTGACATTTAATTATCACTGTGGATGTTTTTTTTTTTTTTCCTCAATCTTGAAGGAACGTGCGCATTTACGCTAGGAAAAAGCTTTTCAGATACAACCAGCAATTGTTGAAAAACTGACATTTTCTTATTATAATCAGTTTGCTTTCAATTGTTCTCACAATACTCCATGTTTACAGTGAACTCCACAGTGAAATCCCACCCACACTGATGCTGTAAGGTTTATGGTGTACTTGACAATGTTCACGTCTACTTGTCAGCAAGTAGTTCTACAACTTTTGCCATTGCAGTGTTAATATTTCTGTCAGAGCAAGAATTTATTAGGCTTACATCGCCAGACCAATTCGCAAACCTCTCAGTTCATTTTTGATTTCCAAGGGGTGTTGCCTATAATATTGTATTACCTACAACCAATCACAGCAACGAAACGTGTGACGTAGCACTAAGCAAACCCTGTCGGAAGTACTGCAAACACATCTTTCTTATCAACAAAAGTGCAGTTGTTTGATCTTCTTTTAGAGAAAATATATCGTCCAGTTTGTTTAATACTGACGCGATAGCGGATTCAGAACGTTCCACTTTAACGGCAGCCATCTTGGTTGTTGACGAAAATGCTTCAACGGCGCTCCTCTGGAGGCTACAGTCATCGTATCCAACCCGCCCCATATTAGATTTACGGTTGTGATTGGCCCGACGAGGGCCAGGTTGGATGGAAATCCGTCTGAATGGGAGGGGGACCAGACGCATCTGCCAGAGCAAATAAAATATGAGCTGCACATTTTTGTATGGTTACCAGGCTAATAATTTACGTTTTGCCTTATAAATATAGTTACAAATGCTGTTAGAATACACTGCAGCCAAACAGTTGCTTCATTTGCATGCAGTTGAAAAGGGTTAATAAGTGCAGTACAGTGCTAGTCAAGTTTAGAAACCAATTCTGTCAGTTGTCCTTGTTCTTATTGGTTTTGGTTATTTATTTCAGTCCTCTGTTGGCACTTTTTATGCAAAATAATATCTGAAAAAAACATTTCATGTTGAAATACACCTTAAATATAATAATAATAGTAAATTGGTTACTGTTTGTTAGCATTGTTGGCTTCTATTGCCGAAATCTATGGAATATTATATCATTCAAAAAGGTGTACTTGAAAACAGGGTTTTGTATCTGTAACCGTAGTTTTGTAAACTTGTACATTTATGTTTATATCTGTAATCTTAGTTTTGCGAACTTGTGCAGTGACGTTTGTATCTCTAAGCTTAGTTTTGTAGACTACATTTTGTTTTCTGTCTGCACACTCCGTTTTTCAAGTTTTTCAGGCTTGCAAACTCACTTTCACAATCTGGGTGGCAAGAATACTTGTGTGCACGTGCATGCTTACGGACTTTTGACATGTTTTCTGCGTGGTAATGTTTTGTACACAGGGTGTCGCAAAAGAAACGAACTATACACAAGGCAGGGAGGGTGGAATCTCCAGCTTCTGACCAATCAGTGTCTTTGGAATCGCTACGCACAACAAAATAAAAATATTTCTTAACATTTTTTTTTTTTTTTACCTTCTCAAAAAAGTTAATCTTACATCGGACACAAGTTTATATATGTTGTTGACTTACTGGTGGTGGCGGAGTCCATCTTTCAGGACTGGTTCTCTTTACATGGCTCTGAGATGACTGACTAGCACGATCATGGGTTGACTGACAGTGTTGACCAGTCCCTGTTTGTAGCGTCCTTGGATAGGATGGGGGTAACGGTAAACTTACAGATACAAACGTTACTGCACAAACTGTTTTCAAGTACACCTTTTTGAATGATATAATATTCCTTATAAATTATCCCGGCATGGATTTTTTTTGTCTCCTGGGTCAGTTTTCTAATTTCAGTGCTGTGGCTGTTTTAAAAATAAACCAGTAACCTGGCGATAATGTATGCCTGGCAGCATACTACTGACTACTGGCCTGTGTTTCTGCTTCCACCACAGGGTCTCCGGGGAAATTCTTCATTTCTTGGTCAGTGTATTTTGGCCGACATAATTTATCACCTGTGTCTGACTCACATAATTCAACACAAGTCATCATACATTCCATCAAACTAATACTGTGTAATTGTCTCAGGCTTTAAAAATATTTGTCTTCTCCATGTCATCATCATGTCTTCATCATGATGAAAGTGCTTTTAGTAATTGAAACCCAAAGTAAAGTGGCAACTTAAATGTTGATTTTCCCATTAAGTAGTGAAAGAACATGTAGAGGTAATTTCAATTCAATACAACTTTATTTATCTCTAATATCGGTATTTACATTTTTATCTGCATCTACCTTTGAAGTGCAGATTGACTGTCTGTTTCCTTAGTTTTAAAACCAAACACGATCTGTGCTGTAGAAATCCAGAACCACTGTTGCTTAAGATTTGAGTTGAATCCACCAACCTACCACCTATTGTTCATACTGTAGTGAAAGAGCAGTGTCAGCAACAGCAGGCTGGGAGTGAGAGCTTCATAAGCTCTGCTTTTATCCAACTGTGTGTGTGTGTGTTTGTGTTTGTTTTTGTGTGTAAGAGTGGCCAATGGGCCAACAGGGAGAAGGAGGGTTTGTGTCTGTACCATCTGGGCCGTCTCCACTCACTTCCTGCGCCTCCACTCTGAACCCACCACACTGAGATTTCCAGGTAGCCTGTGTCATTCAAAAGAGACGTGGCATTTGAAATGTATGCCATATGTATGTGTTGTTATTGTATGGCAGTGTGAACACTACTATTTGATTTAGGTAATATTTGTCTACACAGCAGCTAAGTGAGCAAAAATGAAGCTCACCTCTCACTCTGACCCTCTCTTGCCTCTTTTTCTTGGATATTTCATGTGATTTATTCAGGGGTGAGGTTGTTAACTACACAGCTGTGATTCATTAATTTATTCAGTAATGGCAGAGAGCAGTTTATTGAGCTGTATCATCCTCCTGATCACACCCCTGCTATCTTAAGGCTGTGTTTCCTCCTGTCTTACCCTATCTCTCCCTCTCAGCACATTAGTGGCTTTACAGTAAGCTAATGATGAAGCAGGAGCCACAGCAGCTTTTCCCTCTTAAATGAAGCTTACAGGTCACTGTAGGGTCAGGGGTTATGGAGGAGTGGCTGAAGCTACTTTATGATCTCCTTATGGAAGAAGGGTCAGCATGGGCTTGTTTAAGGCTGTGACGGCAGACTTGTTTTAGACCCAAATTATACCTTGTCAACCGTAAACTACATAGCTTTGTTTAGGAGGTAGGAACCCTGTTTGAAATGTGAGCTGCTTTTCAAAATATATACATGAATGTGGACACAGGGACATAAGAAATATGCAATCACTGTCTTCAAATGTTCTTTGAGTTTAAATAGCTGGCATCCTTGAGGTGTAGTTTATTTAGGATTATGTTCCGTCAATCCTCCCTCATCTGAACACTGCATTTCTTCTCAGTCTCCGTGAGTGTCAAATGTGAATCGGTCACCAGTTGTGTAATTTTGGCCCATTGGTTGTTGCAGGTAATTTTTCAGCCACTCTGACGCTCTTATTCCCTGAAGCAGTATCCCTGTTGTAAGTTGACATTGTGCTTGCCCTCTCTCCTCGAGCAGAAAATGAATGGAGATCAAATTAATAACTAATGTCTAATTAGTGCGTTCAACCACTTTCATGGTTGTGCCCGATACATGCAGTAGAGCTTGACTGAAAAGTGTCTGCCTCCATCTGGTTACCTGGCCACCCACATGGAAGGCTTCACATAAATGATGTTTTACCCCAGGACATTTAGTTTTCCCAGCAGGATCACCTATATATGACTCATATCAGAGCATTGGAAGATTTTTACCGCCAGCAGTCAGTCTCGAAACTGCAAAAATAAGTAAAGAAACTTAAATTTAAGTGGTGAAAGGGTATCATATTGCTGTCATGAATGGACGTCCATTCTAGGGCTGCAACTAACGATTATTTTCACGATTCTAAATCTAGAGCCCCAAGTGATATCTTTAAAGTGCTTCTTTTGCCCAACCAACAGTCTAAAACCCAAAGACTCTTCATTTACTGTCTTAAATGACAAAGAAAAGCAGCAAATCCTCACATTTAAGAAGCTGGATCCAGCAAATGTTTGATGTTTTTTGCTTGAAAAATGACTGAAACGATTAATCAACTATCAAAATAGTCATAATAGTAGGCAATACATTTTCTTTCGATCGACTAATCATTGCAGCTCTAGTCCATTCAGTACACAAATTCCTGTATCCCTAGATACCAGCCAAAAAAATTAAAATGCATTAAATATTAAAGTGAAATTCTGCCTCAGATTGTCTGAAACAAACACCTTTTTAGGCACAGGAATAGAATTACTTTGCAAGTTGTCTAGAGGGAAAACAAAACAGGATCAGTTTTTCCAATTAAATAAGTTTCTTGCTGTGCTGCTTAAATGTCAGTTTCCTGTGGAATAGATTTTGTGTTCAGTATCGCCTTCTGAGTTTCCCACAAAATGTGATATGAAAAGCTATTCCAGCTAAAGGCATGGCACAAGTGTTCAAACAGTATGCGTACTAGTTTGTGGCATGACAGCATTCTGCCATGAACTGCTGGTGTTTGCCTTTGGAGATAAGCATGCTGGCTTTGAGCCATTCATATAATCTCTTGTTTTTACAATTTGGCTGCAGCTGTAAGACGCTCAGGTGTTTCGTCTTACCTGATAATTTTTTTGTGTTTGCTTTTCCTTTTCCTGCCCTTGCCATGGTTGACACCAACCCCTGACCTCCTCCAGGTGCATTTGGTCCTGTTGCTCCAGCCAGTTGAAACCTGGCTTCACCTGTGTACACCTTTCTGCCTTCCCTCTGTTTACTGTCTCCGATACAGTTGTTCCTGCCAACCAGCGGTTATGTAGAGCAGACAGATCAGGTTGCCCCGTTGTTGATAGCCCCCCATCTGTCTGTCACCCACCAAACCTGAGTCAAGAAGTATTTGCATATGATTTATTACTATTCATTTTCCCACCCACTTTGTTCTTTGTGGCGTTGGATGTGCCACATCATGACGGGTAATCTGTGAATCACTGAAAAATATATACACAACTCTCAGTGGATTCTTTTTCAGTTTTTCTGGTATTTGATACATACTGGTACAAAAAACAAAATGTACAAAATGTAAATACTGTGTTGCCTATAGCACAGTTTTATTGTGCTTCTTCTCACCTAGACTGTCATGTCCGTGTGAAGAGACTGAGCCTCTAATTACTCCTAATTTCTGTGTGTATGTGTACAGTGTGTGTGGGGGATGTGTTGTTTTTTTCCAAATTCCCAGACAGTGAAACAGATAATGCTTCCTGCTGTGCTTCTGCTTTTTGAATCGCAGCCCTCCTTTTAAATGATTCCTTTTCTCTCCATCTCACCCCTCTTGTGTTGTCGGTTACGAGTAGCGGGGCTGGCAGGGGACCAAGAAAGATGATGGCCCCTGCTGGCAAGAGTAGCGTAAGGAAGAGGGCTTAAGGGCCAGTTTACAGAACTTCTTGTCGGATAGCCTCGGAAACCCCTCCCCCCACACACACCTTTCCATCGTCGGATTAGGAAGGGGCAGTGCCCGACCATTTCTGTAACTTTCCAAAAGCGATAATCTGACATTCACACCCTCTTCACGCTGTGATTGGTCAGCTGTGCGGAGGTGAGAAAGAAGTTTTGAACTTATCTCTCAAGCTCTCTTTTTATAATTTGTATGTATTTCGTAAAACCGAGTGCAACACTATAAATTTCTTCCTGGAGAGACTGTCTGAAAATGTGCGCCGATATCCCGCATTTTTAAGCAATATCTCTCGTCTCACCCCCTCTCTATGACAGCCAGCTTTGCACAACTATGAACACATTTGATTTCCGACGTGGTTGGACAACACGTCATACGAAAGACTTCTTTTCTAGTATAACCCGGCCCTTAGGGGAAAGGGAGGTGTGATTTGGGTAAAAGGAAGAAAGCCAGATGCTCGGTTTCCCTTAAACCATGTGACTAGCAGAGTGTGAGCCTGTCTGTCACAGACAACTGCCTGAGCAGGTTACTAACCACAGGGCTTCCCTCTTTTATGTGGCTGTTACACATTCCCTCATTTGTTTCCTGGGTGATGTCTCCCCATTATTACATGTTTCAGAAGACTTCAGAATAGAAAGTTATCTTCTGTTCTGGTTTCTGTCTGGTGCCCAAAGCATTAATAAAGCCCGGAGTGTTATAGGTTTTTACAAGAGTTGTGACTCCAGTCTTTTCTTTGACCTATTATTCTGCCTTTAGCATAGGAAGAGAATTAATATTGAATGAAGTTTGTACCTTTTGCAGTTTTCTAATCTTCTGCTCTGCCTACCCTTGCCTGAAGTAGTCCAGAAATCCATTTCGGATTTTCCCTTTAACACTTGCCAAATGGTGAAGGTACATGGTGTACTCTCAGAGATGGGGCATTTTGGGCGGGGTGGGGTGGTTGGGGGATCCTTGAAATCAAACTATGCGAGGAAAGCCCTTTGGATCTGAATCAGCTAATTGTATTGCATAAAAACAAAGAAGTGATTTCAGTGGAGTTATGTCAGTGTTTGCTAAAAAGGACACATCCACACATACTACATCAAGTCTCTTCATGTGGTTTAGTCAGCAATATTTAGACTTAACCATCCATGAATACCTAAAATATGACAGGAATGTTGCCTGTTGAGCTGTCCAACTCTTATTTAGTCTCCCGTTGTCTTTAGAGTTTACCTTAACGCACCTCTTTCCAGAATCCCACGGGTTCAGCCATCACTGGATGACCGAATCTTCCCCACACAGACTGGAGTCGCTGCAGTCTACAGCGTGAGTCACTGCACGCAGCCCCCTCTCACATACAGATCCACCTGTATGCTGCAGTGCACGTATAGAAAAATGCACACTTCAGATACAGAATGCGCACACACACATAAGACTAAAATCTAAAGTACGGACTGTGTACGCTTTGACCATGACTGTACCAAAAACATATACTCAGATGCCAGATTATTAGGTACACCTGGCTAAAACTAAAGCAGTCTCATGCAACGCTACCTTCATGAAGGTTACAATGCTTTTAGAGAGGTGTTAATTTAGCTTTATGGTCATTTTGGAGGCTGTTATTTTGGCGCCGTCGAACTGCATTGCATCTTCCTGAGAGTTGTTTCTAATATTTAGTCGACCCTTCAGTGATATAAATAGGGTAGACGATATATTAGAAAATCCTCACAACATAAACTGACAACTGAATGTATGTTGAGTTCAAATATGCCCCAGCGGTTTAGTGCCATGCAAGATAACAGTGCCTTTAAAACTACTCACCCTCCTTGAATTTTTTTTTATTAATAATAATTATTGATACTGTATTTTGAAAGTGTAAACGTCTGCAAGAGGTTAACAAGTAAACAAGCATTTGTGGCTTTTTTAATTACGAAAAGAAGAAGGCAGCCTTGTAAAGACCTAATCCTGTGGAAAGTTGTCACCTCAGGGGACCTCTGCCATTTACTGTCTCCTTCAGGAGTTAATTAACGTTTCCTGTATCAGATCTTTGTCACAATAATATACACATAATTCTTGGTGTTTTTATTTTAACCTGCTTGGGGCATCAACATGTGAGTTAAGCGCTTCAGGTAGACAGTTGAGATTGTAGATCCCAGATTTACTTTCATATGTCGTCCTTGGCTGAACTGCGGTGCCATTTATTGTGTCATCCTCGGTGACCAGCCACACCTACTGTATCTCCCTAAAGACAAACCTGAAATGGCATCCTCCCTTCCTCTGAAGATCTTGGCCTGACATGGCAGTCACCCTTCTGCTGTTTGCAGACCCTCATTGCTCTGCTGCACCATTCTCCTCTGATAAGCCAAATGTGCCTTTACCTGGAGGGCAGTGATTTGTTAGAGGGCTTTGTAGACTTTGTGACGATCCTACCATTAAAAGCACAGATACCTCTAATTTCATTGTTGTACGTCTTGTAAATGAGTGCTTACTACAGAAATTAGAAGATAGGAGTATTGATTTCCTTTTTCACTTTACATTGTATTGATTTTTCTCACATAAAATGAACTGATTGGACAAAATAAATACAATTGTGGCGCTCGCTCAGACTTCCTCAGTGTTTTAATACTAACATTGTAGTGGTCATTTGTGGGAAAATATTGTGTATTGCTTGTGTTTGTTATCCCTATGGTGCTTTTATGTGTACAGTCTCTGGCTTTCACAAGCATAGCAGGACACCTTAGAATTTCCACTTTGATTATTTGACACCACAGAGAAGATGTTTCCAGTGATGATAACATTTCTGAAATGTGGAGGTACGTTGCACAAGAGAAGTCACTATGTTTGAAGATGAGCTATTCAGCTGTGAGCTTATTTATCCTCTGTAACACACAGCAGCACTGGAACATTGCAGGTTTTATGAGATTTTATAGCTGTGAAAGTTCTTTTTAAGCGGTTAGGTTGCAACAATGATGACACTGGTGGAAATAAACCGTGCCCATGGTATGAAACAGTTGTTCTGTGCCGTGGATTTGGGGTTTGTAACCCCCCCCCTTCCCCTCATGTACAGCTCCTATACAGCCGATTGCCTCCCCTCCCCCATCCCATCACTCTGTATGTCCTCAGAATCAGTCACTCGCCTGAAGCAGAGCAGGCTCCTCCCCTGGCAACAGCAGCTAGATTACTTGCTTTATCCCAGGTTGTCTGAGGGAAGTGGGCCACACAGAGAAGATGGAGAGATGCAGAAAGGATTGGTAGTATAGAAGCTGTACAGTAGTAGTACCTAGTAGATTTAAATATTATATACATTGGAGATGTTGCCATTAGAGCTGTAAAAGCTCAGGTTGTGTGTAGAGAGAGAAAAAGGCCCTGGAGAGAAAGGTGGGTTGCCCAGCTTTCCAGGCTGTCTCAGTGGCCGCCTCCTGCTTTCTTCCTGCAGTATCCTGTCTCGCTCCCTTGTGTGTCAGGCCTGCTGCAGCAACAAGCAGCACTTGCAGTGGTGCCAGCCCACATCTGCAGCAGCCAAGGCCCATCCTGCCACACCACAGGCTAAGAGCCGAGTCAAATCTCATCTTTTCCTGATACTGCTCACTAGGCTGGTGCCTACCCCCGAACCCTTTGTTGGCTCATATCGACGAGACTTGTTTAGCATGTCTCAGTTGCATCTATTGTACCAGGTGCACTCTATCTGTCACAGATGAGTGGGATTGTAATATGATTATTTGCCGTATGAGGCCCAGACATCCTTGTACAGCATAGCTGGGCACAGCAGCCTGCAGAAGAGGCCAGAGCCAGTCTTAGCCAACCCCTGCAGGCTTCAACACCCATGCACAGCACAGGTCTTCACCTCTGCACACATACAGGAGCTAATCCTAGACCATGAGTGCTTAATTTACATTCCTCAGCAGGGGGGAGGACTAATGACCTGTAGAATCCTGCCATTGCTGTTCCTCCTCCGTCAGTGTGTGTGTGTGTGTGTGTGTGTGTGTGTGTGTGTGTGTGCGCATCAGTCTGACATAATATCTAATTTTGTGTATCTGTCTAACCTGACTGTTCTATGTGATACAGGTACCCAGGCATGCTGGCCCTCCTTACACTGCTCACGACATCACAAAGGGACACCCTAGCTTGGCGGGCACCCCGCCCGGTCATGCCCACTCCCCGGCGCTCTCTCAGGTATCAATACCCACAGCTTCCCCATATCGCTACCCTAAGGGCTGGGAGGCAGGCGGAGGGGTGAGTTTGTCAATGTGTCCGCCTTCGTCCTCTGTGCGTGTTCATGTTTGATCCGTCCATTTGTCTGCTTGCTTTTTATGGCTTGTGTTAGGGCTGGGCGACAGCTCAATACTAGAATTTATCATTATAATCAATCAATATAATCACGTCATGACTATATTTCACTTAAAGATATTTAAAGGTTTACGTGTCTAAATTAAAGATAACAAGTTTCACTGTGGGATTCCCGTTGGATGGTAGGAATACTACATTGTGTCAGTCGTATTGGTAAAACCAAGCCACAGGATATCATCTGACAGTCATGTCAAATGCCACAGCTATTTCACTATGAGGTCATGATAAATGATAATTTGCTCATTCCAACTTCAGAGTGCCAGATCTGTGAGCCTGCAGCTGAAAGAGGTCCTCTGTGAAGCCTTAACATCATCAGTTTAACATTTTAAAGCATTGCTAGTCATGTTTAGATGTAGGTTCTTTGGATAAAAGCTCTGTAAAAAACAGTCAAAGTGGGAAATAATTAAGCAGGATTGGGAATCCAATAAAAGGGGATGTGGGTGTAAAATCCTGTATACTACCAGGGTTAGGGACAGAAGCACAGCGATTAGGTTGGATTTAGTCTAGACTGATTGATTAATTCATTAGGATTTGAGATGGTTGGGGTTAAGTAAGGGTTAAATATATGGTAGAAGTCTAACAGGGACTTTCTTCAATGTCTATAACTACACTGAGATCCATCCATGTGATGGAGGTAGAATGGGGCAATGAAAAAATTCAGAGGACCAAAACAAAAGAGAAATAAATTAGGGATGAGTATGGTGGGAAGAAAGATTCACTTGCATGTCACCTCTCTTTGGTTAAGGTAGCATTACATCCTCTGGTTATACATTTTTACTAGGAAAAAACAGATACAAGTAAATCTGTGTGAAAGGTTAATTGCCTAATCATAAAAACAGATCCACTGTCATACAGTGACACTACTGCTGTGATGCTGGCATCTGCTCTCACTCACCAGCATGTAGACCCTGTGACTCAGCCTTCCTGGAAGTGTGTGACTGTGCTTGCGAGGAATCTGGTTGGTCCTCTTTACCTTTATAGCCTAATGGTTCACTGCCTCACCCTAAAGCAGCTGTAGTCTCTCACCAGCATTCTATAGATAGTCTTGTCAGCCCGCACAAACTTAAATTATCACAACCACACCAGCAACAGCTTGAAGAAGAGTTCACTGATCTGCTTAACCCCACCTCTGCCTAGTTTCACTGCACGCTAGATGAAGAATAAAGGTACACAGGATTTGCTGTCCTTGAGGGTACCAATTATCTAAATCAATCAATCAAAAACATTTTCTCCCAGCGACATCCAAAGTAAGTTAGTGTTGTGATGTCTGGTGATTTGTTAAGGTTGCAGTTGGTCTGTGAAATGTCTTAATGAAATGACTGATGGCTGCACAGTTCCTGGTTTGTATGTATTGAACCCTCTCCTTCTCTGTCTTTCCCTTTCTTCTTTTGACAGTCTCCATACAACCCTGGACAAAATGCTGGTTCTGCGTCTCTAGTGTATTCCCCCCAGACACAGCCAATGAATGCACAGCCACAAAGTCGCCCGGTGAGCGTCCCTCTGGTGGTCTTAGATTTACAGCATGCCTGCCTCCAAGTGCCCAAACAGTTTGTGGTTTACTGTGACTGTTATTGAATGTTGGCGTTTCATTGAGTCAGTTATGGAGGGATCTGGTGTTTAGAAGCCACACAGAGCTCTGAAAACATTGACTGATCTCAATCTGCTCATGGCAGTGAGGCACTTTAACATAGGCTGTATTTTTTTTTTAATGAGGTCTCCTTCATTGTCTCCTTAAAGGCTCCTTATAGGCTTGTTGAGGTCAGTGGTACTGTATCACTGGTGGCATATGGGACCTTTGTTATAGCCCCGACTAGGGGTGTAGGAGCACAACCGTTTAAAATATGTTTGTGCGAAATCTGTGTAAAGTCAAGCTGCTTTATCTTACAGTGTTTGTTCAGTGAAGCCTAAAGAAAGCCGTTTAATATGGAATATATATAATTCTGAAAGGTGTACTTGAAAACAGGGTTTTGTATCTGTAACCGTAGTTTTGTGAACTTGTACATTTGTGTTTGTGTCTTTTTGTTTTCTGTCTGCAAACTCCGTTTTGCAAGTCTGTGCATTGAGACACAGGCTTGCAAACTCACTTTCACAATCTGGGTGGCAAGAATGTGCACGTGCATGCTTACGGACTTTTGACAGGTTTACTGCGTGGTAATGTTTTGTACACAGGGTGTCGCAAAACAAACGGACTATACACAAGGGAGGGAGGGTAGGATCTCCAGCTTCTGACCAATCAGTGTCTTTGGAACACAGTTGGCTAGTCAGTCATCTCAGAGCCATGTAAAGAGAACCAGCCCTGAAAGATGGACTCCGCCACTAGCAGTAAGTCAACAACATATATAAACTTGTGTCCGATGTAACATTAACTTTTTTGTAAAGGTAAAAAAAAAAAGAAATGGGCCGTCCAAGTCAGGTAGCTAATGTTAGCCAGCCAGCTAACTAGCATTAGCATAAAGTAAACTTTAACCAGTCCCTGTTTGTAGCATCCTTGGATAGGATGGGGGTAACGGTAGTGTTTCTACTCACTATATATATATATATTTATTATAAACTATATTTTCTTACTGTTATGTTGAAACAGAAATGTTATTGTTTCCTGACTAGAACGGCCCATTAAAAATATTTCTATATTTCTAAACATTGTTTTTTGTACCTTTTCAAAAAAGTTAATGTTACATCGGACACAAGTTCATGTATTTTGTTGACTTATTGGTGGTCACGGAGGCCTGCCGGAGTCCATCTTCCAGGGCTGGATCTCTTTACATGGCTGGGCTCTATGTTGACTGAGCATGATGGTTGACTGACAATGTTGACTAGCCAACTGTGTTGTACATAGAGATTCCAAAGACACTGATTGGTCAGAAGCTGGAGATCCCGCCCGCCCTCCCTTGCGGATAGCCTGTTTCTTTTGCGACACCCTGTGTATAAAACATTACCACGCAGTAAACCTGTCAAAAGTCCGTAAGCTTGTGCGCGCACACGTGCGTAAGTATTTTTTTTTTGCCGCCCAGATTGTGAAAATGAGTTTGCAAGCCTGTGTCTGAATGCACAAACTTGCAAAATGGCGTTTGCAGGCAGAAAACAAAATGTACAAGTCTACAAAACTAAGCTTACAGATACAAACGTCACTGTACAAGTTTGCAGAACTACGGTTACACATACAAACATAAATGTATAAGTTTACAAAACTATGCTTACAGATACAAAACCCTGTTTTCAAGTACACCTTTTTGAATAATATAATATTCCATAGTTTAAAGATAGCTAACACCTTTTGTGAAAAACCAGTTAGAAATTTCTAAATGTCATATTTACTTTGCCAGCATTCTCTGTACACATACACTTAGTAAGCATTATTTATTAATCTTGCCTGGCTCTTGCCCAGCCCCCATCAGTAGAGCAAGGCTAACCAGACCTCGGTCAGTGTGAATACACATACGTAAGTCTTGTTTTAAACTGTGTGGTTACAATGGTAAGGTTTGCCACAGAAGAAACTACAATTACAATTCCACTACAGTATACGTCACCGCATACAAATTATATTTTTTTCTGTGTTTGACAGTTGTCCTCATGCAGTTAATCCAACATATCTGGTTCATAGAGCAAGCTGTTATTTGCAAATACACACTTTGACCTGGGTCTGAGAGCTGCATCATGTGTCTTTTAAAGCTTTGTCACTCTGTGGTTTTGTACTGTATTTTCAAGCATCTGCCTTCATCGCTCATCTTATCTCTGTGTCTCTCTTCTGCTCTTTCTTTTCCCCGCTTTGCCATCATTGCTTCAAATCTCCTTGCTGGACCTCTCCTCCCTCCCCCACCAGTTTGCTACGGGCCCTCGACCAACCCACCATCAGGTAATTTACCCCTGCTGAACGCCCCTCCCGCTCCTCCTGCTCCCTCTCTCGCATCATTGTCATCATCAAAGCAGTTTGCTGGTACCTGCTGGCAAAGGGCTGTTTGTGGGGCGTCTGCTGTTCCTTCAAAAAACTCGCAGATTTGAAACCCTTCAAGTATCTTGGATACAGTTAAAGAGGTTTTAATTATCATGGGATTTTTCAGCCAGGTTCACAGAGCTGTTTCCTGATAGACGTGTTCTTGCACTATTATGTTTATTTTTATGGTGAGACTGATCTTGGATTATTCCAAGAATTTAATTGGTATTTAATAGTCTTTATCAGGTTTAGATGTAATGAAGCTTGTGGGTGTCCTGGGTTTGGGCTCTGAGAGGAGTAAGTAACCCTTTTTGCACAGGATGTATTGTAATAATTGTGATTCTCCTAGCCTTCCTTACAGTTAAGGCAGTTGATCTTCATTACATTCAACCAAAGTCAGTCTATATTTATAAACCAAAACATAAATTTATTTTTATTATAGTATATTATTACATTTATTATAATGTATGCCCAAAATACTAATTGATAATGTGTTTGGACTTTGCACTGGAGTTGTGAGTCCCTGGTGTTTTGTGAAAAATAAGGAGAAGCTACATTATAGGATGAAACAAGTAACTTACCAGGATAAACTATATAATCGGCATATAGTTGATGTATAGTTGACTTGAGCGCAGTAGAGACATTACATGCAGTCAGACTAGTGTTCAAGCACAGTTTGCTGTGTTGCCAGAAAATGCAGAACAGAAATAGGAACATCGTTATTTCTGTGCTTACGTAGCTAAATCTGTCACACTTTTTGCAGGCGTCAGTCATGAGACCATGGTCTCGTTTGTTTCCAGTAATTACACCAAGGTACCTGCAATTAAATTGGCTGTTTTATTGTTGTTGAGGTGAGAACTTTGTGGTCAAACTCTATATGGACACAAATGGCTCCAAGAATTAGTCTTACGACACTGATTATTTCACATTGCTTTTATATAACCAAGGGGTGATCATTGATAAAACAAGACAAAGCAATGTGGGACAGTAGCCAGTGGTCAGGTATGCTGTAGTTAAGGAAAGAGGCCCCACTGTCTGTATGTGTTCATGGCTGACACTTGTGTAAATTACTCTCTGGATCCTGTTAGACAGTTGACACTTTGTGGACCAATGTCATGAGGTTATGAAGGGCATGTTGATGTGTTCATGTCTGGCAGTGCGGTATTAATGATGTTGTTTGTGTATTACCTTGTGGATGCTAAGAGTCTTTAGACACGTCTGAAAGTCTGGGTGCTGACATTCAGCCCATGTGACTTCCTGTTATCTTTGTGTTTGTTGATTCATGCAGCTTCCCACTTTTAAGATTGATGTGTTATTCACACCCCAGGCCTCCAAGATGTGCCCTGCGCAACTTGTTGTCCAACATCCTCACCTTCTGGATCATTCTGTGTGGACAAATTTCTAACAGACTATTAATAGTATGGTGTCAAAGTGTGTCGGGTGTGTTTACTGACTGTGTACACACACACACACACACACACACACACACACACACACACACACACACACACACACACACACACACACACAAGTGCATGCTCTGGCTGTCACACACTGGCGCTGGGATCTCTTGTGCCACCACGGAAGTGGAGTCGGAAAGCAGATGAAGCTGAACAGTGGCCTTTTATACCAATGGAGAAAACAGCCATTGTCCCCCTGAAACACACTCAATGCACAGTAAAGGGTACATAGAGATCAGAAAATTAATTCATTTGGCCAAAACATAAGTCTGTCTTCAAACAAGGATCATCATTATTTTATTTTTTTCCTCCACTTATCATTGTAACTGACTTCTTTGGATTTCAAACACAGCTTTGTGTGTGTGTGTGTGTGTGTGTGTGTGTGTGTGTGTGTGTGTGCGCGAAAAGGTCAAAACCAATGGAAATTACAGTTACCGCTGCAACAAAAAACTGTTGTTGTTTCCTCCAGAGAGCTGTTCAGAGTGTAAATAACTTGATTAATCTGAGTTTTACCCTTGAGTGTGTCCTCTTGGTTGGCTCCAAGTAGTGGAAATGTCACACAATCGTAAGGCCTCAACATACGGTTTTTGTCAGCATATTATCACATATTTTTGTCAGCATTTTCACCTTAACATGCGGCATACAGGACAAGATAAAATAGGTAGAATTAGAGTTACTTTGGCATCAAAATCTAGCTTCTTCACAACAATCCCTATACTGACAGTATTTCTGGTCAACAATTCACTTTGCTTACACTGCACCATGATGCTAGAGAAAAGATAAAGATAGTTCAAAAGGTTGAAATGGTTCAAGTCAGGATAAAGATCAAGCATCAGCCTAAGTTCAGTGTTAGAGGGTGACACAGGAGGGGATTTTCACTCCTGTCCCATTCCACTTTGACAAAAATACTCCTGTCCCATCCCAATCCTGGAACAATGACTCCCATCCTGTTCTTGTGTTGTGAGGCTGCAACCAAGCAGTAACCAGCAGACAGGAGAGAGTTAAAAAGAATAAAAAAAGATAACAGAACGACTAGCATTATGTTCAGAATAAAGAAAATAGCGTTTATTCATATTAGAACTGCATATTTACTGTATATATAAAAACTGACCTATTGTCATTATGTTTCTCGTCTCAGCCGCTCCCGTTGACTTTTTTTTTTTCGGTCCCGTCCCAGCTACGTGATGAATGGTGAAATTGACCCCCATCCCGCAGGAATCCCACAGGACTACCGAAAAAATGTCAGCCTCTATTCAGTGTGCATTACTAAATTACTTCTCTGCTATACAGTGAAAACATCAGCCCACATCTCACAGGGAAACAAAATGTTTTCACCAAAAGCAGTGATTTGTTCCATCTGTATGAGCTAGCCGGGCTACCAGGGCAGTGAAGTGTATCAGCTCCATTAGATAGAAGGCTCTCTGTAACCCTCCCTGCCTGGCCTACAGCCCTCAACATCATCTGTGTTGCTAAGTCATTGTCGCAGGTGACAGCCAGGTCCCACCGGGGCTGGAAAACGCCAAATTGGCAAAGCAAGAGGTAGACTGGCACACAGGCTCAGGCTGCATAATTTGAGAAAGGAAATACCCCTTGAAGTAAAGTGTGTGTTTGGGTGATAGACGCATATGTGCATGTGGATATCTGTGCAACTGTGCCTGTTATGTCAGGGTGGCCACAAGTCAAATGCAGATGTGACATTTTGACTATGACTTTTAAGCTATTTCCACTCTACTGCCCAGCCAATGATGAACCAACCCTCATTCTGAAGTTCCTTTCCATTGTGTGAGTTATTTTAGCCAATCAAAGTGGTTCTGGACAGGAACTGTGTCAGGTAGTTGGAAGTAATTGGGTAATTTCCTGCCTCGATGTGTGTGGGTGAATGATTGCCTGCTTGTTTTTGTGCCGAGGCTTCCAGTACAGTCTCCCATTGGCTTTTCTCTCTTTCCTGCTTTCAATACTCAAGGGAGGATTCAGGCCCATCCAGGTAACATTTCCCTCTCTGTCAAAACTCTCTTCTGACCTGCATGGCATGAGGAGGATCATCCTTAAATGGTCCCATCTCTCCTATCTATTAACGCTGCACCCCCCCCCCCCCCCCAACTTCACAACCGTGTATGTTCAGTAGAGAGGTCATCATCATTTTTATTCCTATGTTCATGTCTTTTATCTTGTAGAGGGTCATTACTAGACCTTTCAGTTCATAATTTTGTCATTTTTGCTCCATTCATTACTCATCTTTAAGTAGCTTGCACAATTCAGTGAACAGCATGTGGAATGAAAGAGACTGTATATTCCTCCCTAAGATAAGTGTGTTTTATTTCCTTTTATATACAAGTGTATGTTACCTGTTGGAAATGTGTTATGTTTAATATTACTTTCTAGATGCCCATTGGATGTACGTGTGGTTTCAGTGTTGTTGCAGAGCATACTTATTGTTTCAGTGATTGTTTTAAGACAAAGTTATGAAGCACTTTTTTTTTTGTTGACAGTGTTGAAAAGTTGTTTTGTCTGTTGACTCATATTTCTTGCTTTGCCAGCGATTTTTTACTGAGCCTGTCTTTTGGGTAGCTGGTAATGAACACTTTCCCAGTCGTTTCCCAGATTTCCAGAGGGATATTTACAATAAAGCCATTGAACCTGATTTATTATGTTAAAGGTGATTTCCCTCCTAGGTATTTTTAGACGGTTCTAGAGCATTGTTTATTCTGCTCTCCTTCACTGGAGCTCGCTGTGACTGTGGTTGGGTATTCCCAGCTTGAGCCCTACTTGTTTGGAAGTCGGTCACAGCTGTTGGTAGTGGTCTTTGTTCAGGCCCGTCCAAACACAAAGCTTGTCCAATATTAAACTTTGAATTGATTGTGACATGTGCTGTATAGAAGTCATTGTAGGTACAGTCACTACGAGTATATTTTATCTTAGTTTTCTGTGCTCTGTGGTGCACGAGAAAAGGCCATATTGCTGCCCGATGAAGAGAACCATGCCGTGTGTCACACATTCAGTACAACTATAAGGTTGGCCAAACTACTCAGGCACAAAGCCCTTCAGCAGTCCAAGAGTTCTTATTTTTTACAGCTGTGGAGTCTGGTGCAGCTTATTCACAGTGCAGAAAGACTAGCCAAAATAATAAAAATAAAAGGCTTAAAATAGGAAAATACATAAAAAAACAAGAAGTAATGAAATTTATACTATGGCTAATCCCTTTTAAGTTTTCTACAGGAAACGGTAATCGGGCCTTTTTCTGCCAGTAAGGTCTGGTCTGCTTTGCTTTTTAAAATGCACTTCAAAATGGTTAATTGTTGCTTATCCAACCATAAGAAACATTGATTAACGATCATCTCAAGAGAGACTGCTCATCTCCTTATAAATGGTTAAATATCAAATTATTAATCACCAAAATTCAAAAGACATTTTAAAAACCCAATGACCCCCAGGCAAAACACTGGCTTCAGCCACCATGTGAATAGGAGATCAGTTTTAGTTGATCTCCTTCCACATCTGTTTTTCTTGGTAGCAAGTGGCATCAGGTTTCTTTGGTTGTAACCAGTTGGTCACCAGTCTAAACTATACTACAGTTAAGTGGCTCATTCATGAATGAAAATTGGCATGAAAATGAATATTATTGGTTAATTCAATCTTGATTAACTGAAATACAAAGGAGAACAAGAAAAGGAATACAATTTGAATTAGAGATGAATCACAAAACAAACAAAAAACTAAAGTGTAGAGAAATCTGCTTTTGTTTACATCTTTTTTTAATTCAAGTGTACCCTGGTTTTTCACTAGTGTTGCTAAACTGTAAGTTGCCATGGTGTTTCGAAAAATGACTCTGTTCAGTTAGTGAAACATTTCCAGACCTAATCCTAAATGATCCACCACTTCAGTCATTTTGTATATGTCTGCCTTCCTCCCACCTTCATAATAGGAACCTTGTGAAGGTGCCTGTGATCAAGATGACGATGAGCACAGGGCCTATTGTGAATCTCTGGAAGAATTGAGACACTTTGTTTTACACTGATCGCGGTTATGTGCCATGGCTTTCTTTGATTAAATTTGATCTTGATATGAATGACTTAATCATGCTTTTAAAGCTTCTGGTTAGTTGAGTAGATGATTGTAGGAGGATTTATTTACCAAAGTGTCTATACATACAGTGGTTCTCCCAACTTTGTAGATGTCATTCATCTGATTCATAATATTGCTCGGCAGTTACAATATAAAAATCAAACTTTAGAGATGTTCAGTAAAGCAATTCACAGAGGAGATTATGGGTTGATTATCGAGGCATTTGACAGAAGTATAAAGGGGTGCATGTCTTATTCTGCCTTTCATCCATCAGAGTGGTTTTAATGGTCTGAATGGTCTGCAACAAAGACGATGGTACATTTTTTTCAAAACCAGGGCTGTCTCACTGTGAGAAATGTGTAGGCCAAATGATGAAGACATCTGAAAAACTGCACTTGCTTATTTTAGATAAAGCATGGCAGCATGCTGAAGTGAGACTGCTGCCTCTGCGATAGTACTTAATGTCTTTTGTTGTTTCTCTCTCTTTCTCTGTGTTTCTCTCACATGTTGCTTCCAGTTTTTCCAGAGGACTCAGTTGCAGACTGCGAGGCCCACCATCCCTACAAACACACCCTCCATACGACCTGGCTCACAGACTCCCACAGCGGCTGTCTACCCCACTAACCAACCAATCATGATGACCATGGCACCCATGCCTTTCCCTTCCCCACAGGCTGCACAGTACTACATCCCGCAGGTGACACAGACACACTGAACTGGGTCTTAAGATTACATTTGAAGTTGTTACACTACTATTATAGTTATGTTTTCTAAAAGTATTTTTCTTATTTTAATTATTATAATGAACACAGATTCTGAACATCAGAATTACACTTTATCTTTGATTTAAAATTAAGCAAAAATATTTTCATTTCACATTTGCTTCAGCAGTTGTGATCATTTTTATTATGGCGAATGAATAGTGAGAAAATGTTCTTTGGCTGCAGCTGCTATAGGTTAGATTGAACTGATTAAAGGAATAGTTCAACATTTTGGGAAATACACTTATTCGCTTTATTGCCAAGAGTTAGATGGGAAGAGTGATGCCACTCTCATGTCTTTCTGTTAAATATGAAGATGCAGCCAGACCCCGGTTAGCTTACCATAAAGACTGGAAACGGGGAAACGGCTAGACTCCAAAAAGTTACTGCACCTGGCCGAGAAATATTCCAGAACATAACCCCTCCCGTAAAACCACAGTGTGTTGATTTTACACTACAGATTAAACAAACGAGATATAATGTGTTGATTAGTGAGCTTTACAAGTGTTGGTAGGCGGACTTTACCTTTGGGCAGAGCCAGGCTAGCTGTTACCCCCTGTTTCCAGTCTTTGTGCTAAGCTAAGTGAACTGTCTGCTGGCTGTAGCCTTAAATTTACCAGACAGGTATGAGAGTGGCAAGAAAACAAATTAGTGTATTTTCCAAAATGTTAAACTATATTCCTTTAATATAGTGGAAGCACTTTTTCGATGATTTTAACTATCCATACCTCAGTTCCACTTATAGTTATGTCTGCACATTAAATATACTGTATAAAAGCATTTTTCTTTTTATAATTTACCTTATTTAATTTATAAATTAAATTTACCACATTTGCTACTGTAGAGCACCTGTGGTTACTTTTGGTTTTGTGCTGAATGACTACAGAGAAAATACTCTCTGGTTTCAGCTGGTACTGGTTAGATGTGACTGATTACTAGAAATAAAGTTCGTAACACTTTTAATAGAGGGCTTAGCCAAAATCTTACAGAAGGATGATTCAAATACCATAAATGAAATCCGAACGTTCAAAAAAAGTGACATCACTGATTGCAAAAGTGTGCGTGTTTTTACAATATCTGGCGTGTCCTCACTGATGATGTGTTAAGCTGTCTCTCTCTGTCCTCTTCCCTCACAGTATCGCCACAGTACGCCCTACGTGGGACCTCCTCAGCAGTATTCTGTGCAGCCTCCAGGGTCTGGCACCTTCTATCCTGGTCCAGGGCCAGGGGAGTACCCTGCCCCATATCGTGAGTCATAAATCCATACACACACCAATCGCTGTTCCCACACCCATATCACATTTAAAATCTGAAATCACCACACAGAAGCACAAATACACACAACCTATTAGCCTTGTGTGCCTGAACGTATCAGTGTTTTACTAAAATCTGTTTTCTCCTGTTTCATTCAGATCCCCTCAGGTACCACCCACCTGTCTCACCCTCTGTTCCTGCACCCGTTCCCACAGCTGGTCCGCCCTACTACCCAGGACAGACTGTGTACCCCCCCTCACCCCCCATCATAGTGCCTACACCACAGCAACCTCCACCAACCAAGCGTGAGAAGAAAACAGTGAGTATCTTAGTAGTTCCTTTGTCTTTTAATCTAGAGGCAACATTTGACCTTTTTTTTTTTTTGTTTAAAACATGTTAAACTTTAATAATTTTGCATAAAATGTGGATTTATTTTACAATATGTGTGCAGATTGTGTTAGCCATTGCACTGACACTTCATTTGCAGCCAGATATGGTGCTTGTTATTTCACTGTTTTATTCCTAATTTAGACCCGCCTTGTGTTTAGGGCTGAACAATATGCAAAAAAATCATATTACCATTATTTAGACAGATATTACGATTGCGATGTGAGTCATGATTGAGTCATTTTTGCATTTCATTTTCACTGAAAAAAATATAAAAATGATGATGATGTGATTTTTGCTGGGGTCAGTACCAAACAAGCATGTTGCCTTACATCTGATGAATATGATTTGTAGGCCGGGGCATCTCTGTAGCACCACAGTGCTTCATTTATAATGGATGTTGTGACAAATTTGACCTTTTATCAAAAAATTGCACCTCCTGTGATTTGGATATTGCGCTTGGCCATATTGCGATTTCGATAATATTTCGATTAATTGTTCAGCCCGACTCCTGTTAGTGTATAATGCTGCCGATTAAATATATGCATAAAATATGGCTGAGGCAGGGTTGCTCTAAGACTTGGGCGCTTTAGTGAGGTCTGGTTTTTTTTTTTTTGTGCCATTGTCCTCCCAGATCCGTATCCGTGACCCCAATCAGGGTGGCAGGGACATCACAGAGGAGATCATGGCAGGGGGTTCAGGGAGCAGGAATTCAACGCCTCCTGTCGGTCGCCCCTCCTCTACCCCTACACCCCCACAGGTATGGCTCTCTGACACACTCGGCCACCAGTCACCTACAGTAGTTACATTTGAGGCTAGTCTGTGTAGCATTAAGAGCAGCTGATTAGACTGGAACTTTAGCCGAGGAGAGGACTGGCGTCTCATGTTGCTCTAATCCTTTCTGTTCTCCACCGTGTGTGTGTGTGTGTGTGTGTGTGACAGACAGGACACAACCTCTGCGTCTTTGGCAATTTATTCGGCCATCTTGCCCTCTCATAAGAAATTCCAGATGGCTTTCTGTGCAGAACGTGCATGTTGTTTATTGCTCAGGACTTGCATTTAACTAAATTTAACTAAACTTTTGTTAGTTCATTTTTTAAATGTGGTTGAGTGTTTATATTCTTTCGGCTACACAAACAGTGGTTTTCCCAGTCATATGTTCCTGGGACTATTTAGGTCTTATAAGACTTATAGAATAATAACGACAAAGAGTAATTTTATTAACATCACATACAACATATGTTTAGATATGCAGGTGAGGCCATGACTTGTTAAAACCACTTTACACGTAATTTTCTTCTGACAGTTACAATGAATTCACTGAAGTCTTGTTTAACAGCTGTTCCAGCTTTTAATATTACACCTGCTTCCTTCCTATCACTGTTTCTATTCACCCACTATATTTTAGTAGATTGCGTATGTACTGTCTGTATTCTCCTACCCCTCCTACAGAATCCACTCATATTCTCTTATCTATCCATTCTGTTCTTAAAAAAAAGTTTTGAATTTGAATTTTTGTGCAAATGAATTGTCTTGATGTAAACAAAGGTTGTGGCTCTAAGTTGTGGTCTTTTTGACCAAGAGTACCACTGTTACTGGCATTGCATCCCCTAATCAGATGGCTAGAATGGAAAGCAGCGGGGCTCCGGGTCATGGTATTGAAGCTGAAAACCATTGTACTGATCCTCATTGGCGCATTTTAATAAATCAAACGTACCAAGCCCACATGAGACAGCTTTCCTGGATTCTGAAGAAGGACATTATGACTTCTTCTCCCTGTGTCCTTCTGTGGATGTTAACAGTGTCTTTCCTCTCTTTCTCTGTCTTTTTGTGCCCCTTTTTGGTTTCATTTCTTTCTGTATCTGCCCCTTTTTCCTCTGTCCATTCCTCTGCATTGTTCTGAGCCGTTCCCCTCCTCCTGCCATTCCTCCCACATTGATCTTCATTTTCTGTCTTGTCCTCCATTGCTGTCCTCTTAATCTAACCATACCCCATTGGACTCCTTATTTCTGCTTAATCCTGCACTTGGGCTTGTTTGTTTGTTTATTTGTTTGTTTGTGTGCGCGCTTGCCTACATCTCTGTGCCTGTCTTTCTGGTTTTCTGTGTTGCTAGTTTTTATGGCCGCACCCTCATTATCCTCACATTTTCTACCTCAAATCGCAGCAGCAGCTGAGCAGCAGCCAGACTCCAGAGCAGCAGCAGCCGCAGCCTCCTCAGCCACAGCAGGCCCATTCTGGAGGCTACACGTTGGAGCCCCCGCAGCTACCACAGCCCCCACAGCCCCCACAGCCCCAACAGCCACAACACCCACAGCAGCCGTTGACAACTGGGGCTTCAGACACCAAACCAGGGCCAGGTCTGCACCAACATCCCCTCTCTTTCTTTAAAATACATCAACAACTCCTAATAAGTAGGGATCCCACACTTAACAGTATAAACCATAACCATAATTTTATGTTCAAATTGTGAAAATATAACATTAGACCCTCAAGAAAATTACACTAAATACTGGATTGTTTTACTGCTGTGTCATTGCCTCCTGTGTCAGGCAATGTCAGCTTTGGTTTTATGCCCCCCCTCATGTGGAGCAGCAGCCCCAGTAACCCTCCAGCAAGAAATCTTTTGCTCACTCAATGATTTCCAAACACATTTTATGTATCACTTTTCTTTTCCCCAGAATATGCTGTATATTGAATGCTTTCACTTTCATTTCACTTACAAATCAGAGTGTAGTGTCAGCAGAGCTTCCTGCTTTTCCAGTAATAAGCTGGAACATTTTAACCAGCATTACCTTAGCATTAATTTTGGAACCAGTTCTACCTTATTTATTTATTAGCAAGCTTCAGACTGCAGTTTTAAATTTCAGCCCTCCATGCAAATGTTGGAAAATCTTGTCTGTCTGGTTTGTTGAGCCGGTTGCTGTCTCAATCATGAACTTTTGGTTGACATTAATTGCAAATAGTAACTTATTTTTTGTTTTACTTTTCAATCTAAAGTGATTGTATTGTTGCACCTACCAACAAAAAGTGTTCTATCTATTTAAAGAAACTGTTAAGTACAGTATATGATGCAAGTATTACCATTGATGATTAAACTGTGTCTGTCTGAACTCTTCATCCTTCTAGATGATACGCCAAAACTGGAGCCAGTCGTCCTGAAGTCTTCCTCGCCTAAGCTTGTGCAGCCTGAACCCCCTGTGGAGAGACTTGAGGCCAACGCTCCTGTAACTGAGTCCTCTTCTCCTGTCGAACCAGAGCTTCCTTTCCCTGCCTTGATGACCGCCCCCGCCACTCTCCCACTTTCAGTGGCCAACAAAAGTGAACGTCCCTCATCGAGGGAGTCCTCTGCTTCAGGCTCTTCTCCCTCCGCCTCAATCGGGGAGCACAAACCCGCTTTGGCGCCACCTCAGACCCCCAACACAGACAAGCCTCTTTCAGACGCCCCACGAACTCTGGCTGCCTCGCCAGCACCGGTTCCCAAGGCTTTGAACGGCCTTGCAGACTCTGGGACTGAGCTGGACACCCCGGCACATGAGCCGTCTCTCCTGTCCCCAGCTGCACTCCAGCCTCAGGCCTCTGCTGCGGCTTACAGAGAGGCCTCCTCCTCTGAAACTTTGCCCTCTGACGTGAGGCCAGAGGTGCCCATTGCTGCTGCGCTCGCCCTTATGGCACCCGTGGCTGTGGTGCCAGTCACCCTGACCTCAAGCCCAGCCCCAGCTTTGCCAGTTACGCTCCCCCCTGGCCTTCCGCCTCTAGTGCAGGCCACAACAGAGGCCGAAGAGCCGAGCAAGTCCTTAGACACTAAAGACCTCGTCCCCACAGTGGGGACAGAGGCACATGGAGGCATTACTGACGGCAAAACAGAGTCCCAGCAACAAGCACTCATCAGGAAGAGTCCCACTACAGGTACTGTATCTGTTGCATTTCAACAACTGTTACATTAATTTTAGCCTTTGTAACAATGTGTTTTAACCTGCAACAAAGGAGTAATGACACAATGTTAGGCCTAAATTGCAAAATTAAGTGTCTCTATCATGCACTAGGGTGTTTTATGAACGCCCATACAGCACATATTGCAGATTATCTCTCATCAAGCACTATGCTTCCTCAAGAAGGCATCGTTAGATAGAATAAACTCTCACCATGATCAGAGTTTCCATGCTTTCAGAAAAACTGGGAAATTATGAGACATGTTTTTAAATGTATTTGTTGCCCTTTAATATTTAACATTTTTGTTATTTTTATTTGCCAAGAAAAAAAAAACATTCAGAACCAAATAATGGTTAACAAGTGGGAGTATTTTGGTCAACAACATTTGTTTGTTTTGTAAAATGAGTGACTGAATGCCCCCTGGGTCACATACGTGTCACAGTAAGTAGTTGGCTAGTTAGCTGCAGAGCAACACCTGACGGACAGGTCGAACTGAAAGGTCTCAGCATCAGCAGCGTCTGTATGGAGCACTATTGACTTACTGTCTGTAGAACTGCACATCTGTCACTATGATTTTACAATAGGACAAAAAGGGGTGCATCAATAGTGACCTAAAGCATGTTAAACTTTATTAAGGCAGTTACCACCATTTTTAGCTTATGTGGTTTATTGTCATATACCTCTCACCGGTTTGTCTTGTCAAAGTCATGAGAAATGTTACTTCTTCTAGTCCTTTAAAATCTTTACTAATGTATCCTTATTAGTTTATCATATTCTTGTTTTGTATGAATTATAGTGCCCACAAGTAGGGAATTTTAGGAACTACAAGCAAGAATAGCATATATAAGGCATAGCAATGGACTTTTAAATGGGAGGAACCTTTATGTCTAGGGTGTGAGTTACTATATGTCTGCCATACCCAGCCGTATGTCATTGAAGATATCTTGGAAATCTCCTAAACAATTATGACTCATGGTAGTGGGAATCTCACCTTTTACCATATATCCCTCTTTTTTGGATCTGTCAACTAGTGAATAAGGTTTGTTTTAATATAGTCAGAGATGGGTGAGGTTTGACATATTAGGACTATGTAGAAGTCATAGTTACGTCTATTAAAGTGACTTTAAAGGGTTTTATGTAATTTTCTGGCTTTCGTCATATTGGTTTTACATAGATTTAAATGTGGACTAACAGGTTTTCTTATACAGACCATAAAGATGTTTTTTTTTTCTTGCCATCCCTGCGTTTTAAACAAATTTAACTTTTAAAATCCATTGACTAGCTGTGGCTGATTGCATGTTCCTGCATTTGTATTTCCCCGCAGTAAGTCAGACTGCTTCTGCTATACCAAAGACCTGGAGGAAACCAAATGAAAGGATGTGTGCTGGAGACGCACCTCAAAAGGAGGACGAGGTAAGAAAAGAGGCCCCAAGAGGAAACAAGACTGAACCAGCTTTAGCGAGTATTCAAAGTTATGTAAATTTAAATCATCTTAGAGTTTAGATAAATCTGCCTTCAAATGTTACGTGTGTATAGTCCTTTTGTAGAAGTGTTTAGTCTGGTGACAAATATCCTGTGAATAGTAATATTTACCTACTTCTGTGAGGTTTTGTCACCTTTTTTAAATGGCTGGAATCTCATTTTGGAACAAGAGTATCAGAGGAGCGGGACAGAGAGGTTGAGAGAGGAGAGGAGAGGAAAGGCACAATGTGGGCAATAGTTCAAGTGGAAAATGTTTCCACATGTGTGGCAGGGGAAGCAGACGTAAATGACTTTGGGGTGTTATCATCTGAGAACGACAGCAAAGACATATCTTCATTTCTCACCTGGCCCACTGTATGTAAAATCAGCTCTGTCCCGCTCTCATTTCCTCTCTTTGTGGGAGAGTTTTCACACCACCAAATATACCGACCGGTTTTACAGGCTTTTAAATGGCTTCTTTTAGGATACATTTAACAAGCACTAGAGTATGTTATTTTATGCAGAAACACACACAAAACTTTTTAACATAATTACAGATTACAAAAAATAAACACCACATTTTAATATCTTATCACATAAAAAAGTTAATTTCAATTCAGCTTCTGAATTCAGACTCGGCGTGTTTAATTTATATGGAAGAAAATTTGGCTGTACAGTGAAACTGGCTTAACACTGGACTCAAAGTGTTACCACACTGACACAGTTGTTTCTTTTGGAAACAAAATTCTTTGCCATAATCACAATCATCCTACTCCGCGAGTCAGAAGACTTAAAGCTGCTATTCCTTTTTATAGAAAAAGAAAAGTGTCTTGCTGAGATTGAAAATCACTTACAGGAGTGTCCTGGCCAAGATAGCACAAAGCGCTAATACAAATAGATATATTATGACAAGAATAACCCTTTTTATTACTGTGTGTAAAAGGCGTCCCAGGTACAGATAATATTTCAGATATTAGTTAAATGACGATGCTCATCCACTCTACGCCACCATTGGCACTGCCTGCTACGATAAGCCTATGCTCCTATTTTTCCCTTTTTCTTTTTTTTGTTTGTACCTGACCCATTCTGCCCTCTCTCTGCATTTCATCATCTCCCATTCATCCATGAGTCCCCTGCCTTCACTCTGTTTTTATTCATCCATCTCTTATTTTCCACTCCTACATTTTTGCCTTTTCTTTATGTGTCTATCCATTTCAACCCTGTCTGCAGATGACCTCCTTACAGCTCTGCAACTGTAGACAGTGTTATGTGGAGAAAATTTAACTTGTCCACTAATTTTGTTTTGTACTTACTCAGACACTCAGAGAGAGAGAGCTACACAACGGCAACCATTTATTATAATGCTAAATGATAATAAAGCAGGGCATAATGCTTACCGACAATTATTGGGGACATGAAAACTGAATCTTACCTCCACACAGGATGAGCCCAGGCCAGTGGATCATCCTGCTGGAGACCAGGCCCTGCACTCAGCTCCTCTGAGTAGCAGCCCGGAGCCCCTACCACCAGTCTTCACCTCCGCTCCTGCTCCAGCTCCCGCCAGCAGCCCCGAGGCCGACGGAAAGCCTGCTGCCCCAGAGGAGAACGGTGAGGCCGAGATGGAGCCCATGAGGAACGGGGCAGGCCACACTTCAGAGACCGAGAGCAGCGACAGTGGAGCCACCCCTGGGGACAAGGAGAACTCCACAGGGGCTCCACAAGACATGGAAGGTTAGAAGGGCCCCATTCTTTGGGCAGATGTTCAAAGCTACTGTAGGCTAAACTTTTATGTAAAAATACAGCAGTTTTATCAGTAGAACAACGTCACAATGATTAATGTGTGTTGACATGAATTCGCTTAGTGTAGCTTTTCCTTTAATTATTTTCAGCTCAGTTTTTGATTTATATATATTTGCTCTTTTTCTCTCTCCTTCCCTCTCTAATCCTGCTTGGTGGTCCAGACCTCGAGGCCAATGGGAAGCGCCAGTATGACAGGGACTTCCTGTTGGGCTTCCAGTTTATGCCCGCCTGCGTACAGAAGCCTGAGGGGCTCCCGCCCATCAGTGATGTGGTGCTGGACAAGGTGAGTAAGCCAGATGTTGCCGATATCCCTGCATAAATACTTCAACGTCTTTAAACCTCCAAGTACCAAATGAAGCATTGACTGAGGCTGGGAATGTTATCTGCACAGCCTTCTAAACAGGTAGCCTTTTAGCTACCTGTTTAGACTTATTTGCCCATTATGGCCACAATGTCATATTATATTGGTCTCTGTAAATAGAAATGCACCTGTGTGTTTTAAGGTTTTCTTTTGAACAGAGCTGAAATAATAAGTCGGTCAACATAAAATTAAATTTTCATCAGTTAATCTTTTAAGTCAATTATGCAACAAAAATGCTGAAACATTCTGTGGTTTCAGCTTCTCAAATGTTAAGATTTGCTGCATTTTTTCAGTTTATATCGTTTTAATGTTATGAGGTTTTAGATAGTTGGACAAAACAAGCAATTTGAAAATCTCCCCTCAGGCTCTGGGAAATTGTGATTATTGATCATAAAGACTATGCAATTAACGTATTAAATGATAGATTGTATGAATCAATAATGAAAACAGCCATTAGTTGAAGGCCTACTTTTGAATAAACCTCCGCATGAAACAGTTCTGCTCATCTTTAGCTCATAGCAACAGGCAGTATTTTAGACATGGCCTTGTTCTGTTAGATTGTGTGCGCTGGATTAAAGATACACCACAAAGAGTTTGGTTCATTCCTCAGATCCACACATACGTTTGGGTGGAGCGTATGGCCCTGCTGAAGTGCTGTTTTGATTAAAATCACATTGCTATTATGTCACACTTGGCAGTGTTTTAAGAGTGTGTGCCCCTCCCCCACCTCTCCAAAAAGAACAACCAGACCGGCGAACGGTTGATGTGCAATCCCATAGCCTCGTTTTCTCTGAGGGAGAAAGTGAAATCTCACTGGGAAAGAATCGAGAGGAAGTCAAGGACAGCTGAAAGACAAAGAGCTAGATTTGTTCTTCTCTCCTCCCCCACAACTATCTCGCTCTCTTCTGCGTTCCTTTCTTCCTTCCTTTCCTTCCACATCTGGTTCTGACTTTTCTCACTGAATGACCCACTGAACCCGCCAAGCATAATTTATTACTGATACAGTAAAAATACATAAACCAAAAGCTGGTAATGTAGTATGACTGCCATTTACAATGGGTCACCTTTAAGAGACCACTGAGTTAGAAATGCACACACACTCACCAGGCCTTTTACCCTGTTGCCACTATTATTAGGGGATCACTGCTCCCCCTGCTGTTCAGCTCATGGTTTGTGTGTGTGTGTGTTGATGTATTGTGTATGTTATGTGTCGTACAGATGAACCAAAACAAGTTGCCATCTCGAGTGGTGGATTCCAGGGCGATTTCCAGAGGACCTGATTTCACACCTGCCTTCGCCGATTTTGGCAGGCAGATGACCGGAGGACGAGGCGCTGCAGTGAGTCACACGTGTTCACACACATGCACGCTCAAGCTGCCACAATCATTCATAAAGTCTCACACACACACACACACACTCATTTGGTTCCTACTTTCTGTTTCCTCTCAACACATAATTTGTCCTCGAGTTTAATAGATAACTTGCAGCTTTTAAGAGGGGAAAATATGAAATTAATGCTACACATATTTCACACTTTTTCCCTTACAGTCGTGGGATACAGTTTTAGGAATTTGGTTCCACTTCAGCCGACGCCCATAAATGTTCAGTGGCTGATTCAACACTGAAACTATCCAATATACTGCTCTAAAGTGCAATGCAACCATTGCCAGTCAAGCTTAGTTTGATTAGAATTAACCTGCTCAAGTGCTGCAACACATTGGAGTGTTTCTGTTCTTCTAGACAACGCAGGGTCAGTGCTATAGTGTATATATAGTAGATTTCATATTTCACAAGGTAATGAGTCTTCTGGCTGAGAATTGTTGCCTGCAACTTTTATAGTCATATAGCATTGTTTTATTGGTTTTTGGTTATATTTTGTTGTTTTTTGTTACAGATAGACACTTAAACTGCAATAGACAATGTGTTCTGAGTGGTTAAAAGAACAATTGTGTGGTTGGCAACTTGCAGTGACCAGGAATATTGGCATGCTGTATTCCGTCTTTCATTGCATTCGCAGCTTATGAACATCGGGGCACGGCGGCCTCCACCCAGGAAGATCATCATGAACGTGTCGGTGAATGATGAAATTCAGCTGAAAAAATCAGAGAATGCCTGGAAACCTGGCATGAAGAGAGAGGGCCCTGCAGAGGATCCTGAGATGATAAAAACACAGGTGGGGCAAAAGATACACACAGACGTATACACGGACACACAAAAAAGGAGCTAAAGTATTAAAAAGAGTCAGATAAAATCCACTTAATTGAATAGCTTTGGAAATTCAAACAAAATCAATAGTTTGGTCTGATTCTGGAAAAACTGGAAAACCAAAATGATTTTAGTTATTACTCAGTAAATGAGTTAACCTACCACAGAATTAAATGTCTTCACACAATTAACTGACAGTTATGAGGAAAAAATATACATATGCACAGAAAATGGTTTCTTTATCAAAAAACTTCCAATAATAGCCAGCCCTTGTAACTAAATTAGTTTAATTATATGTCCAAAATAATCTCCAAATAAAATGTTTGATGGGCCCCAGTGTTTAACCGCCTTTTGTGACCGATTCCCCTCAGGATCTCTTCAGGAAAGTACGCAGCATCCTGAACAAGCTGACGCCTCAGAAGTTCAACCAGCTGATGAAGCAGGTGACGGACCTGACCATCGACACAGAGGAGAGGCTCAAAGGGGTCATCGACCTGGTCTTTGAGAAGGCCATCGATGAGCCCAGCTTCTCTGTGGCTTATGGAAACATGTGCCGCTGCCTCGCCACGGTAAGCAGGTCATTGTGTCGGTCAGAATGGATGAAGCGTGTTGACTTTAGGGTAGAGAAGCAGGCTGTTTGTAAGGTTGCTGGTTCAAGTCATTCAACTAATCTAGAAGATCTTGATGGGGGACGTGAATTTATAATCTTATCTAACGATGGTACATTTTCCAGCTGTAAAATAATGACATTCTAGCACAACTATAAGTAAAATCTTCTGTGCAGTTTACTGTTATCATGACTGTCTCGAATGGTCATGGCAAGTAAGGGAGAGACACCGAAAAATGCACTTAAATTAACTGGTTTATTTACAAAAAATTCCATTAAATTACAAAAGAGATGAGATGTGGATGTCAGTAAAGTCAGTGGATCTGTGGGAAGTACGGTGAGCAGGTCTTGGTGGGAGAACTGCATGGAGATAGAGTCTTCTACGAGAGGACTAGGGTGGCAGCTTTTATAGGGCCGGCCGTCACACTGTAGGTGTGTGTGCATCCCAACTGAAACTAATCCAATTTGCATCTCAATGTACACTCAACAACTCACTAAATGTTTAAGCCGCAAACAGACCGATGGGTTTAGATTCACCTCTGCCTTGATGCAATATAATGCTGTGCAATACAATGCAGTCCAATATAATGCGATGATGTACTGTGAACATTTGCATTTTTTGATGACTTGCAAGAAGAAATCGTAAGACGTGTACACCCACTGTCTTCAGGATGAAAAGAAGGCTGCTGTTACACTATTTGGAATTGAGTTTTTTGGTAGTAAAACATGAAATAAGTCATTTCAAATAGATTGTTATTTATTAAATGTGCGAGAAACATATTTATTTAAGAAAAAACAGGAGCTATCAGTTGTTCACCCTAACTGTACTTATACTGTAGCATGCATGCATATATAGGGCTTTAAGTTTAAAATAAACCACACATGGAAATGGAAATCTATAAAAGGTGTGCTCCTTCAGTATAAGTATTAGTAACTAGTCTTGTGGCCTCGTCTGCTGGACACCCGAGTCACCGCTCAACATTAAACATTTTTAAAGGTTTAGTTTGACACGTAACTTGTCTTTATGCTTCTGTTTCTTTACTACATCTACAATGTCTACTGTTCATGTACAGCTCAAAGTGCCCATGACAGACAAACCCAACACCACAGTGAACTTTCGCAAGCTGCTGCTAAACCGCTGCCAGAAGGAGTTTGAGAAAGACAAGGTGGATGATGTGGTGTTCGAGAGGAAGCAGAAAGAGCTGGACTCTGCTGCATCGGTATGTGGTCCATGAATTACTCAAGTATGACACCCGACTTCATGCTGTACCAAAAAATTTTTAGTGCGGGGAACTCTGGCAAATAAAAAAAAAACAAAAAAAAACAACAACTTCCAGGCCAAGTATTTGTTTCATGTTTTGTTGCCCCCCCCAGGCGACGGAGCGTGAGCGACTTCAGGAAGAGCTGGAGGAAGACAAGGACAAGGCCCGGCGGCGCTCTATTGGCAACATCAAGTTCATCGGCGAGCTCTTCAAGCTCAAGATGTTGACGGAGGCCATCATGCACGACTGTGTTGTCAAGCTGCTGAAGAACCACGACGAGGAGTCTTTGGAGTGCCTGTGCAGGCTGCTCACCACCATCGGCAAGGACCTCGACTTCGAGAAGGCCAAGGTGAGGCGGAGAAGAAAGTTGCTTTATTTAAGTGGCTCTGCATTTTTTTTGCTTGCTTTTACGATAGAAATTAAGCTACAGCCAGCAGTCGGTTAGCTTAGCTTAGCATAAGAAGTGCTGGTAGGTGAATTTTGTTACCTTTTGACAGAGCCAAGCTAGCTGTTTCCCCCTGTTTCCAGTCTTTGTGCTAAGCTAACCGGCTGCTGGCTGTTGCTTCATTTTTACCATACAGACATGAGAGTCAATCTTCTCATATAACTCATGGCAGGAAAGCGAATAAGCATATTTCCCAAAATGCCAAACTATTCCTTTAATTTGTGACAAAGAAGCTTCATTGAGGGAATGGGCTACACAATGGATTAAAAAATATATTAAAATCAGACTGTAGTGGCTCAGACAGCCTTCAAAACAAAGTGTCTAAAGCTTTGCAGAATCTCTGGTATGTAAATGAAGTTGCAGGTTATTTAATGAGTCTTTAATGGGTCAAAAACAGCATGTTGTCACAGACCGTGGATGAAAAGCTTTAAATATATCCAGCAGATTTTTTTTCCTATTGAATTAAAATGGTTCAATCATGTAAAGCACTTTGTAACTTTGTTTTTAAAAAGTGCAGTTTAAATCAAGTTTATTATTATTGTTATTATTATAGAATATTAAGAGTAATTGGGATGTGGTTGTCACTTGCAGTTGTGTTCCATCATACATACTGTTACGACCTCGAGGCTGCAGGTGTGTTGTACTACACAAAGTCTGGTTGTTGATAACATATTTGGAGGCTCACTGGCACCAGGCCGTAAGACCCTGAACAGACCTGTAGTGAAAACTTGTTTTACTTGCTGGCTCAGAAAGTCATTCCGACCTTGTTTGCAGGGAAGGTGAACAGTTTGTCAGCAGCCCTTTGACGTCAGCACGATATTCCTCTGCTAACATGCCACCAAGATAAATCCCTCTCCTTTGGTTGGTTACTTGGCAAATGATTGTGGAGGTGATTGTGATCTACAGCAACACAGTTTTGAGAGACATAAAAGAGAAAGTTCTGGTCCCACACACCAGCTGGGATACATTCAGCTCCAGAGGCAAAGGAGAAACTGTTTATGTAGGTTATGAGGAATCAGGAATATCCCCACTGCGTCCCCACAGACGATGCTCTGCTTTGTTCTGTCTGACTGGCTCTCCTGTAGTCATCAGCGACTCCCAGCTGGACAAAGTGAGAGTCCCCAGATACTTGGAGAGACATATCTGACCCGAGGGCCTTTCTGCTCCCTCTCTCTGCTGTACTGTGATGTGTGGTTTGATCCTCATCATCTAGCAGTCACCCTTACTAAAGGAACTCCCTCTGACCAGCAGGGAAACTGCTATGAGCTCAGCATAACAACTTAATGCTGCTGTTTCCTTTTTTGTTTGCTGCTGAAGGATATTTACCCTGTTTACCAACATAAAAGCACAGTTTTTGTACATAATCATCCATCTTGTCCTTCAGATGAGTTTCATCATGTAGTGATAGTTTTCTGAGCATGGTCTTCTTAATGTGGGCCATTACAGTGAATTTAGTCTGCTCTTTTAGGGCCATTACAGTTTTTCCCAGATCCAAAAATGTTCCAATTTAATCTTGGGCGGTCAGAACAGCTCCTGCTCCAAGTAATGAACTGAACAATAGGTTAATTTAGTGAAATAATGTGGAAATCCCTGAAATCTGCTGTGCAGTAGACTGAAAAGAGAAATAGAGACTTTAACCTTCTTGTCTCAAATTAACCTCCTCTCTCTCTCTCTCTCTCTCTCTCTCTCTCTCTCTCTCTCTCTCCCTCCTTCCTCAGCCTCGGATGGATCAGTATTTCAATCAGATGGAAAAAATCGTCAAGGAGAGGAAGACGTCATCTCGGATACGGTTTATGTTACAGGACATTATAGACCTGAGATTGGTGAGTGTGTGGTTGTGTGATATTTGTTTTTATCTGCACAGACAGTAGTAGAGAGTCCAAAGTCTCTGTAGTTCTGGTTCACAATGAATTTTCCCACAGAGGTTTATTTCATTGATTGTTCTGACCTTCTGGAAGATGATATTGGATAGTCTGGTCATGTTCTGCTAAATGGATATCAACTACTGCTCTTGTTATCGAATTTGAACACCTTTTAAGAGTGATGGGAGAAAGACCTGTGGGAAAATACACTGTGGAACAGAGACAAACCTGGACCTGAAGCACATAAACTACCTCTACATGTATGTCTGATGACTGAGGTGCTGCTGATCACCTCTTATTGCTGATAACACGTGATAAAGGTTTTAATTAAGGCACCATGGACTCATTAAGCAAAGTAGTAGCTACAGCTATTAAGATGTGTTTGACAGCAGATAGGTCTGCATTTAAAAAAACAAAAAAACAACAACCCAGAAATCAGAGCCCCTTGGTAGCCAAATGGTTACAGCGCATGCCGCACGGTCACTGGTTCGATGCCAGCCAGTGACCTTTGTTGCAAGTCATGCCCCTCTCTCTCTCCCCGTTTCCTGTCTAACTCTTCACCTGTGTGTAGATGAATCCATATATGCTTTCACAATTTAAATGTGTCTTGTCTTGTCGTGTATTTTGGTGCCAGTGTGCATCACGTGGCGGACCCAGAAGTTGTAGTTACACAGTTTGTCCACTATGTCAAATTGGCTTCAAAGCCCGGCACACTTCCTGGGGGCTTGTTTGGGACAAACCAAAAAATGCAGAATCCGCACACTGATCAGTCTCTCCCATTGTGTCACCTCTTGAGAGTCTATTGTATCTCGCGTCAACAAACACAGCGAGCATAGATCAGTGTGTAGAGTCATTTTACGCCTAGATTCGCTATGAGATAGCCACGCTGCGTCATGACAGTCACAGTTAACTCAACGGTCATGACTCAGGACAGCTAATGTAGCCAGCTACAGTATCATCTGTGTCACGTTTGGACTGAAAATAACCTTTTTAGTTCATGTTGTAATAAGTCAATATCCAGTAGACATTTTATAAATTGTGCAAAAACAAAAAATCGAATTAATTTGATTTATGGCTCCAGATCCATTAAAATGGTCTAGCTTACATTTTAATGGCCAGTGATGAAGCCAGTGATGTCTCTACTAATTCAAACCATATTTAGTCTATCACTAATAGATTTTGACTACTCTTGGATCTATATGCCAATGCATACACAGCACCGTTTCTCCTTATGTAACAATATTAATCTGTATTGTCCCGGTTAAATAATAATAATAACAATAAATAAATAATTGGAGGCGCATGAACGTTTCCTGGGCTCACAACAGCGGCAGAAACAAATGTAAGGACTTTAAGGTGGGGCAAATAACTTAACACAACAGGTGTTATGTCAGGCTTTTCCAGTTGAGAGACATCTGCATTGATTAAACTGTGCTAACTCTTGCCTAACACAAGCCGTTTGAATCAATGTCACTGTCTCCTACAAGATGCTGGAAACACAGATTCAAGCCTTGCTGTGCGCTCCTGTCAAATTTGAAATTAAAATGAGCATGGCTACTGAGGCAGTTCAAGAACCCACTACATTTAAAAATAAAACCTTCATATTCAGCATTGTGGAATGGCACAAATATTAATATGTAGGGTTGTAATGCAAGTTAAAACAGATAACCTTGTTAACACGTAAGTCTGTCAGTTATGATCACTGGCTGCTTTAGGATATTCATCTGACAACTTCTTATACCAAGATATTTAAGGATATTATCTGTTATAAGAAATCTGTTTGAAAGTACTGAATCTGACGCTACAGCTTGATTCAGTTCTGAGGTCGGTTCTCGTTATTCTTTCAGCACAACTGGGTGTCCAGGAGAGCCGACCAGGGCCCGAAAACCATCGAGCAGATCCACAAGGAGGCGAAGATTGAAGAGCAGGAGGAGCAGAGAAAAGTGCACCAGCAGCTGCTCTCCAAGGACAGCAAGAGACGGCCAGGTCAGGCCTGCAGTCTAAATCCTCTTTAAGGCTTAGAGGCACATCGGCACAGCTACAGTGACTCAGGAAGCCTGCAAGCATACAGGCAGACTTCCTGTTCCTATAGCCTGCAGAGTTGCTATTGTACCCAATAGCAGACAGGAAGCCCCCGCCCGCCCCCAATCTGTTAGCTGGCCTATAATATTTCATAATGTATAACTGTTTCTGTTATACATTATGAAATATTATAGGCCAAACCTGTAGTTGGGTTCAGCTGGTCCAGACCAAGGGGGAAAAATGTCACTGTCAGCCCCTTTCACAGCCGTTTGACTAAAAATGCCATTTGATTTCCACTGAACTCATTTCAAAACCTGTATTTGACCTACGTGTGTGTGTGTGTGTCTATTTTGGTCTCACAGATCCAAGAGATCAGAGAGAACAGCGAGATCAGCGAGATCAGCGCATGCAGAGAGAAGAGACCTGGAACACTGTGCCCATGACAAAGAACAGCAGGACCATCGACCCCACCAAGATCCCAAAGATCTCTAAGGTGAGACAAGCTGCGTCTTTACACACCCACAGTTTTCGCTTGCATCAAAGGGTGCTTTCACACCTGTAGTTGGGTTCAGCTGGTCCAGGCCAAGGGGGAAAAATGACACAGTGTCGCCTTTTTAGTTTTGGTCTGGCTTGTGTTGACTCTGACTTTTTCCAAATGAACCAAGCAAGTGCTAAAATACATGGAGTAGGACACAACATGCTCTCTTTTAACTCCTTTTCACTTTGAAATATCAGGGAAAATCCCTGCACTCACATGCTGATGCACCTACGTGTTACCACGGTTACAAAATAAATTGCATATCACTTAACATAGATTACTTATAAGATCGCTTCCTTGACAATCAGCAGATAGATTTAGTAGTAAAGTTTTTGAATTGCTAAAAATCTAAAAATGCTAAAATCATATATCTGCCATCATAAAATCCTGTGGTTGGTCCGTTTTGCTTTGACACCAAAAACCACCAGAGTCCGCTTGGAACTAGGCCGTGGCCCTCCTTTTCACGCAGTCTCGGTTGTTTAATCTTCATCAAAGTTTAATTGACAACTTTCACTGCCAGCCGAACCAAACCAAACAGGTTGGATGCGAAAGCATCCTAAAGGCCAGTTCAGACCAAAGATTCACGACGAGACGAATTGAAACTCGCAACTACTTGCAATGTGCCGGTTCTGCAACGCTCTGAAACCATCCAGTTTACGCCAAAGCGACTAGACGAGACGGCGTATCGTTTCCATAGCAACGACCTCTTGTACTTCCGTCGTAACTGCCGGCTTTTCAGGCGTTTTTTGCAGCTGGATATAATTTGTAGCGTCTTAAAATACAAATAACGATAGTGATAGTGAGTTACTTGCTACAGTTGCTGTAGTTGCTATATCAATACACCCTCAAATTCAGCTAGAACCCTCCCTCCCAGCAAATAAAAAAAATGTGCAACGAGCGAGGGAACAACAACTGCAGCAGGTGTGGCCTTGTGGATACATAGTGTGTGGGTCAGGAGACACAGGGGAGACTGACTGACACTGATTTTTTTAAATCTAAATTTCATGACGTAGATGGGTCCCAACTGGTTGACTCTGTCAGCATTGGTCTCGCAGGTTCAGGACTGATTTAAAACCGTAGATTGGCGTGTTGAACCATTTTCAACCCATGAAATGCTGATTTTTTTGAATTTGGTAAGAAATGTCAATTTTAACACCAGCATCGATGTGTTTCATCACAGTGCAGTCATATAATTTAGTTTACAGCTCAAACATGTTTAAGTTTGCAGTACCTCTTTAAATGCCTTACAAGAGTTTAGTTAAATAATGCATCAGATTCACAGAATTCAATGAATTTACATTTCTGGTGACATCAAGAATGACCAATGATTAGAAACTAATCAAGGATCCATACATCATTTTGTGTTTTCTGAGTCTGATAGTCTGAGATGAATCTGCTGGCTGCTTTGTACACTGAGTCTTGGTTGAATGTTGTCAGGCCTTCTTTGTAATGTAGTTAAATTGGTGAGGTTCTTCATGTCGTGACAAGTGTTTTTCCACGTCAGTCACAAGCTCCTTCACCGGTGGCTGATGCTTTTTCGGTACAAAGTTTCTGTTTACACAACACCAAGAGGAATCCTGGGGCTCATCATGTGTACACATACACTGTCCCTGACCTCATCTGATCTACATTACTGTGATTTATGTTCAGTAGTACACAGTCCCCCTTCTGGATCCATGAAGTAAAACAAAAAAGCAAGTTTTTTTTTATTTTTTTTTATTTTTTTTTTCCAGAGCTCCCCCTGCTGGAGGAATTTAACCATGTTTTCAGTGTTAGTCATACCAGGAGAACACTCATTTTACTGATTCTTTCAGACAATTCATGTAATATACTACGTGTTTTACACTGTAATTTGTGTGCTTGATTAGTATTTTCAATCAAAGGTTTGAACCACTGCGTTCTTGAGACCTTGAGTACACAAACTGGCATAAAAGATGGATGGATGGACTGCAGAAGAAAAGCAAGCATGGTTATTGAGCAAGTAATGTTCATATATTAGAGAGTCCTTTGTCAGCAGATTGTTAGGTTCAGCGAAATACATGCGTATTAGTATCTATACTGATTGATGAGTATTATTTTTCTCTCTGCATTCTGGCAGCTCAGAGCGTTAAAGTGACAATTATGGACCTGTAGGTATAACTCTGGGTCATTTCTCTTGTTAAGCGTTGTCCTCATTTTCCTGTGGCTGTCAGTTTTCAATGTGCGCTTGAAACTTAAATGATTCTCTCTCTGCAGCCTCAAATGGATGAGAAGATCCAGTTGGGCCCCCGGGCTCAAGTCACGTGGGTGAAGGGCAGCAGTGGAGGAGCCAAGGCCAGTGACTCTGGTAAGAAGACGCGTAATGACCACAGTGGGTCGAAACATCGCATGATATCGATGTTGCACAAACCTGAAAAGACACAAGCACATTTCATCTTGTGTCTCAGAGGCCCATACTCAGACCTACCTGCTATTATCTAGCTGTTATCTACTGCATATACAGTGACACTCTTGTGATATATGTGACCTTAGCTGTAATAATCCATGATCATTTCCCTTCATTTTCTGGTTATTTGTGTCATTCATGTCTCTTATAACTTTTCTCTCCTTAACAGAGCTATCACGGACAGCTGGCCTCAATCGTTACTCTGCACTGCAGTCCACGCCTTCACCGCAACCCTCCACCACTCCTCCACAGAACACAGACTTTGACTCTAGGAGAACTCTGGGAAGGTAAATGACAACGCCAGGGTCATATTTAGAGTTAAATCATTGTCTCTGCCCTCTTAAGGAGCGGTATCTTTGTGCTTCAGATACAGTAAAATCCTGATTGACTTATTTGTTTTTCGTTTGTTTTTTTCTCCCAGCAGTCGTAGCAGTACAGGGAGGGAACGCAGCGAGAAGCCACTGATCTCTGCTCCTCTGTCGTCACGGCCCGCACCGTTCACCAGGGGCGGCAGTTCGAAGGAGCTGCTGGAGAGTCAAACCCCCGAGGAGCCGCGAAGAGACCGGGAGCGAGAGGGAGCCGAGCCCCAGAGACCGAGTGTCACCGAGGACAAAACGGAGCCAGAGCGCATCAGAGTCAGGGAGTCTGGTGAGACACACAGTTCTGCACAACACTGGACAAACATGAAAATAATATTTACATAAATGTCTGTCTCTAGTGGCACCACACTGATATTTGTTTTCTATTATTTTAAGCCAAGAGCAGGCATTGCTTGGTATCAACAGTCCTTCACATTTTTATCTATTTTACAGTTTAAAATAAAATATTGAAGTTATTGCAGTTTAGCTCTTTACCACACTGTGTATGTCACTGTTTTATTGGCAGTTTTCTCAAACCAACAGCAGCTGCAAAGTCTTGTTTTTGCCCTAATATTCATATTATTTACTTTGGTGAGCAGCTAAAATGTTAAGTTCCAATCAGTTATTTTGTAATCATATAACGTAACAGGTGTACTGTATATATGATATCAGTTTCTCATGTGATCATAATTGATAATATCAACCTCTCTGTCTACTAATCACAAACATTACTAATGTAAACACCTTTAACGGCATCAGCAAACACAAATATCTTAATTTTAACATCATTTACTTGTATATTGTTTTTCTTTGTATTACAACACATGTAAATCAGTTTAGGAGCAGGTTGAAATCCTGTTTTTGTTTTGTTGTTGTTTTTTATCTAGTCAGTGAATATTCTACTCTTCTTCTATAACCTAAACCTGGATCACAAATTGTATCTTTGAAAGCCAACTTTGGTTACAATCTGTGATTATTATGTTTATTAAAATCAGAATAGAGTAAATCTGTGTTAATGTGGGGATTTAATCTGAGAAGACCAGGCATGGATCTTAATCTCGCTCCCCTCACCACAGACAAGACAACGTTGTCATTGTTGTTTTTTACGTCCACAGTGAAACCTGAGCCAGTGGTCCAGACCCCGGACAGACCTGCTCTGTCTGAGGAGGAGATAGAGAGGAAGTCCAAGTCCATCATCGACGAGTTCCTGCACATAAATGACTACAAGGTACTGAGATTCACAAGAAAGTCAACAGTAGATGCCTGTTTATGTGTTCAGTGTTTTTAGCTCAGCAAACAGGTGCTTAGAAGGATGTTAATGATAGATCAATGATTCTCATTTATGATTTAAATGCCTACTTTGCTTTGGTGATGCTGTGAAAGTAACCAAGTCAGTTTTTAGAAAATGTATTTTTTTTCTTTTAAGTACATTTAATTAAGTATATATGTAGGTTCATGTATTGCTCTTTAATTACTAGAATATGATCGGAGCAATAGTTTTAATCTTCCTACTTTATCACTGGGAATGCAGTAATAACTGATCAAATTCAATCGCATGTAGCGTTTAAGTTCCCCCTCTTTACTCAGCCGTGATCACATTTCTTTGCTTTCTGCAGGAGGCTGTCCAGTGTGTGGATGAGCTCGACTTGGGCCCTCAGCTGCACATCTTTGTGCGTGTTGGGGTGGAGTCAACTCTGGAGCGCAGTCAGATAACACGGGACCACATGGGCCAGCTCCTTTTCCAGCTGGTGCAGCAGGGAATCCTGCCCAAACCCCAGTTCTACAAAGGGTCAGTTCACACGCTCAGTGCACATCAAGCAGTTTCTATTGACAAGGAGCTGGTTGTCACTTTTTTTTATGATTGCCTGTTTTTGTGAATGTTACTGATGTGTTTCCATAAAGTGGGAATATTGAGTGAAACACATTTGCTTGTTCTAAAATGTCCCTTTCTAATGATATTCAAATAAAATTCATATAGTCAATAATGTTTGCACTTCTATTTCACACAGTAAACAATAAAATTAGAACAGTAACATTGCATCCAACAAGAAAAATGACAACAAAACCCTACATATACAAAACCATAAAACAATTAGAACAAATTAAATCAATTGACAGTTAAAACAGAACAACAATAACAATCTCAGTTCATCCAAACATCCATATTGCAAAATAAAAATAAAATACACAGGGTTAGTACAAAGTGTTCAGAGTTTGGAAAATGCTTAATTTTAACCGATATGTTTTCAAGGTTAGGAATATGCTTGAATTCGAATATGCTCCTTGAGAAATGCTTGATTTTCAACATAATCTGGTGTTTCATCATCTACACAATCACTCATGTAAACCAAAAATCTTTTAATATTTGAAATGAAATGATCCTGTCGTCATATTTGTTTGTTGTCTCCTGGCATTCATAATAACAATTTAGATGTGATGATAAAGGCTTCGAGAGTCTGGACATTTTTGGTTTAGGTACCTTGAAAGTACTTAAAAAGTGCTTGAATGTTACTCTATACATCACAGCTTTTTGTTTTGTTTTTTCATAGCACTGGGGGTAGCACAAAGTGATCCATCCTCACCTGCCTTGTATAATATTTTTGAATACAAGCAATATGGTTGTTTCAAAACTATTATATTTCCTAATAAAGTTAATAAACTACATCTGAACTTAACCTCACCCTTTAGTCATGTGATAATTAGAAATGAATTTGGGTGTAAAACAGCAGCTTTGTGTGTATACTAAACCACAGGAACAATAATGTAATGGTTTTAAGCTGTGTCCTGACCACCGTTGTGTCTTTTTGTTTTCTCAGGTTTGCAGACACGCTGGAGCAAGCGGATGACATGGCCATCGACATTCCTCACATCTGGCTGTACCTGGCCGAGCTGCTCAGCCCTGTGCTGAGGGAAGGGGGCTTCTCTGTGAGAGAGCTCTTTAGGTACTGAGACGGCTACACCCGAGTCATTCGCTTGATGCTCAAGGCCATATACTAAAAATAAAGTCACATTTGGCGTGTTGGCTCAGGAATGATGGCCACCTTGTGACTACTTGTGCTGTATTGGCTTCGATCACCTCAGTGTGAACAGGCTTGGTGGCGGAACTAGTTTTCACTCCGCTCTGTTTACCACCAGAATACGCCATTTTGATCAATATTTTCCTTAATGACCAAATTAAATGGTTGTTGTCCTTTGAGCCACTTCCTGGACTCATTTCCCAGATTAATTTCAGGCTATACTTGGAGAAATTTTAAGAGTGAACACGCAATTATCTGAAGTGTCATATAGTGAAGCTGTGATGCAAACAAGTTATTTGAGTTATTTAACGTCTCCATTCTTCTGTATGAAGGAAAACCGTTGGGCAGACGTGCATTTAATGTCTGTCGTCTCTGTTTGTTCACAGTGAATTAAGCAAACCTTTGCTTCCTGTGGGAAGAGCTGGGATCTTAATTTCTGAAATACTGCACATACTATGCAAACAAATGGTAAGCAACATTTTAATCTTCAATTGATGTTTGAATTTCTTCTGCAGACATTTATGTTTCCTGCTCTCATTATAAAGCCAGTGGAGTATAATCAATACCTAACACAGTTAATAAATGATCAATCATTCGTTGTTCAGTTAAATGTCGATGAAGGTCAAGGATCGACTATATTGGTGGTTTTATTTATATATATATA